>PVKC010011943.1:0-24204 GCA_004027635.1 Crocidura indochinensis | reverse complement strand
TCTTCTGACGGCTGCATAATATTCCATTGTGTATATGTACCATAGTTTCTTTAACCATTCATCTATTGAGGGGCATCTAGGCTGTTTCCAGAGTCTGGCTATTGTAAACAACACTGCAATGAATATAGGTGTGAGAAAGGGATTTTTGTATTATATTTTTGTGTTCCTAGGGTATATCCCTAGGAGTGGTATAGCTGGATTGTATGGGAGCTCAAGTTTCAGCTTTTGGAGAAATCTCCATATCGCTTTCCACAAATGTTGGACCAGACGGCATTCCCACCAGCAGTGAATAAGAGTTCTTTTCTCTCCACATCCCTGCCAGCACTGCTTGTTCTCACTCTTTCTGATATGTGCCAATCTCTGTAATGTGAGATGGTACCTCATAGTTGTTTTGATTTGCATCTCCCTGATGATTAGTGATTTTTTTGTCTGTTCATTTTTTCTCACCATTTTTTGATGGGGTTAGATATTTTTTCTTGTAAAGTTCTGTCACTGCCTTGTATATTTTGGATATTAACCCCTTATCTGATGGGTATTGGGTGAATAGTTTCTCCCACTCAGTGGGTGGTTCTTGTATTCTGGGCACTATTTCCTTTGAGGTGCAGAAGCTTTTCAGCCCAGGACCAGATGGATTCACTAATGAATTCTTTCAAACTTTTCAAGAGGAACTACTACCATTCCTGGCTAGGCTCTTTCATGAAATTGAAAAAAAAAATGGGAACATTTCCAGACAGCTTCTATGAAGCCAATATCAAAATGATACCAAAACCAGACGGAGATACAGCCAAAAAAGAAAATTACAGACCTATATCCTTGATGAATACAGATGCAAAGATCCTCAATAAAATTCTGGCAAATAGAATTCAATACCTTATCAAGAAGATCATTCACTATGATCAAGTAGGTTTCATCCCAGGAATGCAAACACGGTTTAACATTAGTAAATCCAATCCATCAAAATAATACACAATATAAACAAGAAGAAAAACAAAAATCATATGATCATTTCCCTCATACAGGCAGGGGTTGGGTGGGGAGGGGGGAGATTTGGGACAGTGGTGATGGGAACGCTGCACTGGTGATGGGTGGTGTTCTTTACGTGACTGAAACCCAAACACAATCATGTATGTAATCAGGGTGTTTAAATAAAATATATTAAAAAAATCATATGATCATATCAATAGATGCAGAGAAAGCATTTGATAAGGTTCGACACCCATTCTGGATAAAAACTCTTAGCAAGATGGGAATGAAAAGAACCTTTCTCAATCTTGTCAAGGTCATCTATTATTACAAGCCAAATATTATCCTCAATGGAGAGAAACTGAAAGCCTTCCCTCTAAACTCCGGTACAAGACAAGGTTGCCCCTTCTCACCACTCCTATTTAACATAGTACTGGAAGTACTTGCTATAGTGATTAAGGAGGAAGTCAAGCTCTCACTGTTTGCAGATGGCATGATACTATATTTAGAAAACCCTAAAGATTCTATCAAAAAAGTTTTAGAAACAATTGGGGCCTGGAGAGATAGCATGGAGGTAAGGCGTTTGCCTTTCATGCAGAAGGTCATCGGTTCAAATCCCGGCGTACCATATGGTCCCCCATGCTTGCCAGGAGCGATTTCTGAGCATGGAGCCAGGAATAACCCCTGAGCACTGCCGGGTGTGACCTAAAAACCAAAAAAAAAAAACTTTTAGTAACAATAGATGCATATAACAACATAGCAGGCTATAAAATTAACACACAGAAATCAATGGCCTTTTTATACACTAATAATAATAGGGAAGAAATGGATATTAAGAAAACAACCCCATTCACATTAGTCTCACATAAACTCAAATACCTTGGAGTCTACTTGACTAAAGATGTGAAGGACTTATACAAAGAAAACTGTAAAACCCTGCTACAAGAAATAAGAGAAGACACGCGGAAATGGAAATCCATACCCTTCTCTTGGATTGGCAGGATTAATATCATTAAAATGACAATACTCCCCAAAGCTTTGTACAGATTTAATGCGATCCCTCTAAAGATACCCATGACATCTTTCAAAGAAGTGGATCAAATACTTCTGAAATTCATTTGGAACAATAAACACCCACGAATAGCTAAGGCATTACTTGGGAAAAGGAATATGGGAGGCATTACTCACCCCAACTTTAAACTGTATTGCAAAGCAATAGTTATCAAAACAGCTTGGTATTGGAATAAAGACAGACCCTCAGATCAGTGGAACAGGCTTGAGTACTCAGAGAATGTTCCCCAGATATACCATCATCTAATTTTTGATAAAGGTGCAAGAAATCCTAAACGGAGCAAAGAAAGCCTCTTCAACAAGTGGTCTTGGCACAACTGGCTAGCCACTTGTAAAAAAGCGAACTGAGACCTCCAGTTAACATCATGTACAAAGGTAAAATCCAAATGGATTAAAGACCTAGATATCAGACCTGAAACCATAAAGTATATAGAACAACATGTAGGTTAAACACTGTGACATTGAGACTAAAGGTATCTTTAAAGAGGAAACAGTACTCTACAAACAAGTGAAAACAAATAAATAGATGGTACTTTTAATTTTTTAAAATTGGTTGACATACTGTGATTTATACTGTTAATGATGGTTTTCTTTGTGCATAATTCTAAGACCACATTCATCACCAGTATACCCAGTTTGCTCCCCTATGACCCCCCAATATCCCTTATCTTTCAGACCTTTCTCTGCAAACTCATTTCCGTACATAAGTAATACTTGATTTTGTTCTTTCTTAGAACTGCAAAGTATTCTGTTGTGTTTAGATAGACAACTGCTTGGTCTATTCAACCTCAGTTGGTCTCTTGGCTGTTGTACTAAGTGCTGTAATAAACATAGGTGTTAATATTTTTGCATTTTGTGACTGGTGCTCCTCCACCTCCCCTCCACCTTCTCTCTCCCCCAACCCTCTGATTGCCAGTTACAATTGTATTCCCGCTATGGTCATTCCTGACACCCCGAAGTGTATCTATTTCTTTTTATTTGGGGCGGGGGGTCACACCCGGTAGCGCTCGGGTTATTCCTGGCTCTTCGCTCAGAAATCACTCCCAACAGGCTAGGGGGACCATATCGGATGCTGGGATTTGAACCATCATCCTTCTGCATGCCTTACCTCCATGCTATCTTCTGGCTTTTCTATTCCATATTTTCTCTACAAAATTTACTTACTTTTGGCAAAATATACATTTTACAATGTTTAAATATGTTTGGTTAGGTATTTTGAGCCAGTGCATGGCAACTGACAGTGTACAGTTGTATTTTTCAGCTTCGGAATCATATATTATACCTGATAGAAAACTATCAGACAGTGGTGATTGTTGGAGAAACAGGATGTGGGAAGAGCACGCAGATTCCACAGGTGAGCACATACATGTATCATTTTTATGGGAGGACTTGGTAGATTGAGAACTCTTCTGTCATTTACACTTTACTTTTTTTTATTCTGATGATGTTTTGGAATTTTGGGTCACACCTGGCAATTCTCACAGCATTGTGTTGCCTGTGTTGCCTTCTCCTGGCTCTGTGCTCAGGAGTTACTCCTGGAAGTTTGGAAGGAATAATATATATTGTCAGGGATGGAACCAGTGTCAACTAGCATGTATGGCAAATATCTTTCTCTTAGTACTATCTTTTCAGGGCTGTCATTTCTATTTGAATGTTTCTTCTCAGAGAGGAAATACTTAACCCAACTGGATACCTTTATTTGGAACTTATGGCTTATTTGAATAGTACTGAAATATCATTCCTCTGATTTATGATAATTCTAAAATAATAACAAATTAGTAATCCTTTGAAGGGAGCAGTGAGTTAAAGGTACGTGACGCATAGTCATCTCTCTGTACCTCCTTCCCCCAATAGTTATAGTAGCTGTGGTGGGGTAAAAAGAGTGCCGCTGTGAATGAAAATGGACTAAAACAAAATTATGTAGGGTAAGGTAAGTAACTCTCTTACCAGACAGTAACCTACTTGGGATGGAAGGAATAGATTTGGAAGGGAGCATTAGGGGAGATCTTATGAAAGAAAAGATCAGAAACAGATCTCACACAATTGTTGAGAATTGGTTGGGAAGGGGTTCTAATCTGATGAATACTGTACGTAGTTAGAGTTACTGGGGTGGAGATAGTTTTGGAACAGCCAGACTTCAGTAGTGGAAAGGGGTGATGAGGTCAAACTTTGTTTTTAGGGTCTTGACTTGGAGGGTGAAGAATGATGATGAAGTGGTCAGTGAAAAGTCTTTGTAGGTTTTCACTATTTTGTATCAAACCTGGGACTTCATACATGCTAAAGATGTGATTTACCCAAGAGTTACATTTCTAAACCCTTTTCTCTTTTAATGTAGATTTTTGTTTGTTTGTTTGTTTTTTGGGTCACATCCGGCAGTGCTCAGGGGTTACTCCTGACTCAAGGCTCAGAAACTGCTCCTGTCAGGCTTGGGGGACCATATGGGATGCCAGGATTCGAACCACTGTCCTTCAGCATGCAAGGCAAACCCCCAACCTCCATGCTATCTCTCTGGCCCCTTTTGGTTTGTGTTTTTTTTTTTTTTTTTTTTTTTTTTTTTTGGGTTTTTCGGGCCACACCTGTTTGATGCTCAGGGGTTACTCCTGGCTAAGCGCTCAGAAATTGCCCCTGGCTTGGGGGGACCATATGGGACGCCGGGGGATCAAACCGCGGTCCTTGTTTGGCTAGTGCTTGCAAGGCAGACACCTTATCTCTAGTAATACCCCACCCGCCCGCTTTTTGGTTTGTTTTGATTTGAGGGCCGCATATGGATATGCTCAGAACTTACTCCTGGGGACAGAGAACCATATGTGGTGCTGGGGACCTAGATGGGTTGTTGCATGCCATAGTACAAGGCATGATGATAAGTTGAGGACAGCATCCAATGTGCTATCTCTCCAGCCACTGATGGAGATTTTTAATGAATCATAGAATATATACCTATAAGGAGCTATCTATATTATCATTGTGTAGTTTGGGAAAGTGTGACAAATGAATCTACCTGTGTTGCCTGCACTCAGATTAAGAAATAAAGCACTATCAGAAGCCAGAAGCCATTCTGTCCTCTTCTGGTATCTTAACTTCCCTCTAACCTTGTTCCTACAAACACATGTGTTAGCTACTTCATGAGTTACATGTGTTAGCTCTTATTCTGACTTCTAAAGGCATATATTAATTTTGCCTGCTTCTGAAGTTCTGTAAAGAAGTCAGGTAAAGAAGCTGGTACTTCTTTTTATTGTTGTTGTTACTGTTATTGTTTTACTTCACACCACACCTGGTGGTGTTTGGAGTTTCCTCTTGTCTTGGTGCTCATGGGTTGCTCCTTATGACTCTATGGGAACCACTGTGGTGCTAGGGATTGAACCTGGAATTCCCAAATGCAAAGTTTGTGCGCTAGTCCTTTGAGCCCTCTTCCCAGCCCAGTGTAGCTTTATTTACTCAGTATATGTGTATGATATCTGTCTTTGTATTGAATGTAGTTACAGTTTGTCTGTATGACAGGGGTGAACAAACCACAGCACAGGAGCCAGATCCAGCCTACAGTCTGCCTTTATAAATAAAACTTTATTGGACTATCCATACTCATATTTTTGTATTTTCCATGTCTGCTTTTATGTCTGGATGGCACTGTTGGGCTGTTGTGACAATGCCCAATGAACTCTTAGAGCCTAAGTTGGCCGACCCATGCTCTGTAGTCTCTCCAGGTGTGAGCTTCTACTGTCCACCATCGATTGGTGTGGGAGTTAATTTGAATATTCAGTTATCATGAATGGTGCTGCCTTGAATTTACTTGTACTTTGGAGGCTATCTCTGCATATTTATGTTGGACTTCTTAGCTTATGTATTCACTGTTAGTAAGTAGTGCCTGAGTTTATTTCACAGTGTTGTTGATAGAGTTTGTGGTATGGAAGTCATTAAGGATTGAAAGTCTGGAGCAGAAATAAGACATGATGGAGCTGGAGGTGTGGGTGAAAGGAAACAGGAGGATTGGCCCATGGATGTTCAGAAGGCCAGAAGTTGAAGGGGAGTGAAATTTTCTGGGATGGGCTTGGGTGGTGATTTCAGCCTAAGAGGTCATGGAGAGGTGACTTCTATTCTGGGTTGTTTGTGTTGGAGAGTCAAAGACCTGAGATTAGGGGTGGAGAGAAGCAGAGGCAAAGGTTGACTAACAGTGAGGGGAGCAGTGGCTGGAGGTGTGGCACAGTGATGGTAGCACCTATGTTTGATGGGAGAATTGTTGGAGTACCTAGGAGTATATGGACTTTAACAGCCTGAGAGTCATGAGGAGGTGATAAGAAGTCCTTTTACTTTAAAAAAATGTTTTTTTTTGGCCACAACCCATGGTGTTTAGGGTTCACTCATAACTCTCTTGAGAATCACTCCTGGTCAGTTCAGGGGACCATATGGGAATCTGGGATTGAAGTCAGATTTGAAGCACATAGGTCAGTTGTGTGCAAGGCAAGCTCCAGCTGTACTACCTCTCCGGTTCCCCTTTTGTTTTTTTCACCATGATGACTGTGTGTGTATTCTCCATGGTCTTGTGCACACGGTAGTGTGTCTGAAGAACTATTGATATCTGTCTTATTTCCCCTCCCCAGTTCTCATGAATGGGTCTTAGCATGGGAACTAGATGTAGATCTTACATAATAGTTCTCCTGGTACTCTAGTGTGTGGCAAGGCAAAGGCAACCCAGTGTGAATGGCCTGGTAGCCAACGGTTGTGTAAAATGCAGACAGCTGAGAAAATGGTGGCCTGGAGGGAAAATGTGCCAATAACATCAATTCTCACAGATTACAGAAGAAGGGCATATTAAATTACTGAGATGATCAGGGAGTAATTATAATGTAGTACATGTAATAAATGCGGCATCATGGTGCTATCTAAAGTGATCACCTCATATGTAAAGGTATTTAATTTCTGTGACCTCCGTGGGAACAGAGGCTGTTATTATCCTCATTAAACAATGGACAGAACTATAGTGTGTACTGAGGATGCAGAATATAGAACAGAGGTCAGAGGCTACTTGGTTTTGACTTCTTTTGGAATTAGTCTGTATGGTTGACTCCTCAGTTTAGAATAAGCTCTGTTATGATAACAAAGAACTTGAAAAAGTCAGTGGCTTAAAAACACAAAGGCTTATTTATTTCTTCCTCATACTGTGTGGTAATCTTGGGCTGATGACCCAAACTATGGGCTACTCACACCATCACTGATTTCCTGGCGATGTTGTGGCTCTTCCCTGGCCTTGTGGATCTTATGGTGGGTGGTAGAACCATGAGGTGGCTCTTTAAACTTCCTCCCAGCAGTGGCACTCCTGTTCACATAGCTGTGGTCAGAGCAGATGACGTGGTTGGACCTTATGGGAGTGGGTGGTGGTGGATGGAGTCCTTCTGCAGGGGTGGGCTACAGGAATATGGGTCAGTGATACAGAGCTGTGCCCCTCAGTGAGGCTAAGCTGCTTGGAAATAGAGGTCTTTGGAGGGTGGGCTCCAGAGAAAGGATGGGTGGAAGTGGAGTGGGCACTGTGGCAGCAAATGGAATTAGAATTGTGGGCTTTGTTTTGATTTTGACTATTGAAATATTTTTTAAATTAAAGAAATAAAAGAAATAAAATAAAATGAAAGGATATGAAGATTTTACTTTTATCTTACCTTCTGACATTTATTTCTTTATTAAGATGCAAGCAGGGCTGGAGTTTTAGCACAGTGGTAGGGCATTTGCTTTGCATGCAGTTGACCCAGGACAGTCCCAGATTCAATCCCTGGCATCCCATATGGTCCCAAAGCCTGCTAGGAGTGATTTCTGAGCACAGAGCCAGGAGTAACCCCTGAGTGCCCCTGGGTGTGGCCCAAAAATAAACAAACAAAAGATGCAATCAGCATTGTCATTTTTTATTTTGGTGGGAGGATATTATGCCACACTTGATAGTATTCAAGGAATGTTCCTGGCCTTGTGCTTAGGAGTGACCCCTGGTTTGCTCAGGGGATCATATGTGGCACTGGGATATGATCATATAGGATTTAAACTGGGGTAAGCTGCATACAAGGCAAGTAACTTGCCTTACCTCCTTGTACTCTTTCTGATCCCTCTTTGTTAGGTCACACCCTGCTTTTACTCAAAACAAAGGCCTTCCCCCACTTCCTCTTTCTTTTCACCAAGCCCTTTGACTTATAAAAAGTCCACCTGGATCTCACTTGACCCTCCCCCTCCTGGTTGGTTAATAAAGAGATTTCAGTTTAAAAAAAAAAGATTTCAGCTTGGCTTAGTGCATGGAGCGAGACCAGGAGGTGAGAAGCAAATTGACTTCATGATTCTCTTCTGACTGGCTTGGTTTATTAATTCTTTGTGGCTACCCTGCTTCAGACCTGTTCACCTGGGGTTGGGAATATGGCATGTGGGGCGATTTTACAACTGATTCTCAAACAGGCACTCAGGGACTGGGAAGACCCCAACAATGGTGAATGACTTGACCCTCTGGTGCATATTTTCCATGACGGCCCCTTCAAACTAGAATGAGTTGTGTAGTACCCTTCACTAGAAACTCAGTGCATATGGCCCTGTTCTGAATGGCTTCATATTGTTCTGGTTCATCTAACTGCATTTCTTGCTCTGGACTGTATGTGCCAGGCTCACTAGAGATTCTCCCTCACACATGCCTCCCAAGAGGTGAAGGGTGCCTTCTCAAATGATGATGAGTTCTCCATCTAAAGGCGTTCCCAGGGCTGAAAATTTATTATGTACCACCAGATAGACCCCCATCTCCTAAGAATTATTAGCTGGCGTCTGAGAGTCTGAAAAGAGCTCACCTGAAGATAACCCCATGCCCCAAGTCTTGAGTCATGTGACCAGGCCAGTGCTGGCAATCCAAGTTCTGGGCACTGTCAATGGTTCAATGTCTGGAATGGTTATGGATTTTTTTTTTTTTTTGGGTCACACCCGGCTGCGCTCAGGGGTTACTCCTGGCTCCATGCTCAGAAATTGCTCCTGGCAGGCACGGGGGACCATATGGGGCACCGGGATTCGAACCGATGACCTTTTGCATGAAAGGCGAACGCCTTACCTCCATGCTATCTCCCGGGCCCCTGGTTATGGATTTATCAACAGAAATGACACCAAAGAAGATTGTTCACTGGACAGCTATTAAGAGAAACAATACCAGGAAGTTTTTCTGTAGCAGGGAGATGGGGAGACAGTGGAGGAGAAGGGGAGTTTGCTGTCGTGAAAGGAGGGGTCCAAAAACTACTGATGTATCTGGACCTGGCAGAGTGCCAGTGAAAGGTAGCCGCTGTGCTCCCAATTGACATAGGTTCTGTCGATTTATCCGCTGGCCTTGCTCAGCTGCTCCACCACCTGTGGTAGGACCCTCAGGTGCGACAGAAACAGGCAGTGAAGGGGAGAGAGCTGAAGATTCTGAACAGCAGTTGCCAACATCCACTGCTTTTTTAATACCAGAGGTGCTTTGTGCGAGGACCTGACCTCCCTCCCCTCCCAACTTGCAGCAGCTTATTGAGGTCACTGATGGGGTAGGAGCCCCATTTGAGGAGGACTAACAGCAGGGTTATGAGTGCCCCCCACCCCCATACTGAGGGAATTTCTATCCCAGGCAACCTTTTTCCCAAAACAAAGGCATTGCCTCAACTTCCTCTTTTTTTATTTTATTTTTTTATTTTTTTATTTTCACCAAGCCCCTTGACTTGTAAAAGTCCACCAGGATCTCACTGACTGTCATCATTGGTGCTCAGAGTGGGACCTGAGATGAGAAGTGAACTGACTTCATGATTCTCTCCTGACTGGTTTGGTTTAATAATTCTTCGTGGCTACCTTACTTCAGATCAGTTCTGAAGTTGGAAATATGGCACGTGGGGTGATTTCATACCTCTTAAGTGTGTGTGTGTTTGTGTGTTGTGTGTGTTTGTGTGTGTTGTGTATGTATTTGTGTGTTTGTGTATTTAAAAAGATAATTGTTTGGGGCCAGAGAGATAGTATAGCGGGTTGGGGGAGGGTGCTTGCTTTGCTTGAAGTTGACATGATTGATCCCTGGCATCCTATGTGTTCCTATAAGCCTCACCAAGAGTAATCCCTGAGCACAGAGCCAGGAGTAAGCCTTGAGTACCTCCAAACCAAAATAATTAATTAAAAAATGAACAGTAGCTTACACTGTATTTATGTATGCGTCTTTGATTTGTTTTTGTTTTTGTGTCATATCTGGTGGCTTTCAGGTGTTACCCATGCTTGTGCAGCAGAAATCACTCCTGATAGGCTCAGGGGACCATATGGGATGCTGAAAATTGAACATGAATCTGCCAAGTGCAAGGCAAACATCCTACCCACTGTGCTATTGCTCCAGCCACTGTGTATCAGTCTTTTTATAGTTGTGGAGCTTCTCTTTAAATTACCATTTTCTAATTTCTAGACACTGTAGACTATTCTAGTTTTGTTATCTTGATACAGGTGTTGGTTTGTATATATAAAAATTTATATACATGTTTTTAAATTTTTTTTATTTGTTTATCATCTGTTTTGGGGCCACACCCAGCAGCTCCTAGGAGTTTCTTCTGGCTCTGTGCTCAGAAATCACTCTTGACAGGCTTGGGGACCATATGAGATGGTCAAATCAAACCTGGGTCAGCTGTCTACAAGGCAAATGTCCTACCTACTGTGCTATCACTTCGGCCCCTATATGGGTCTATTTTAATAATAGATATAGCAGAGTGCTGGGTCAAAGAATATATGCATTTACATTTAATTTTATTTTGGGGCCACACTAGGCTTAATCCTGGTTCTGTGTGCAGGGGTCACTCCAGGCAGAGTTTGAGGGGCCATATGTGATGCTGGGGATTGAAGATGGGTTAGCTATTTGCAAAGCTAGTGCCCAAGCTGCTGTACTATTGCTCTGGCCCCATGAAAGATTATCTTCCTGTCCTTGGGCTTTCCTAGGTTATGACTGACCCAGGTTAGATTCCCAACATTCCATATGGTCCCCTGATACCTGCTGGGAATGATCCATGAGCACAAAGCCAGGAATAAACTGGGTGTGGTCCCAAAACTATCCCTCCCAGTACTCACAATGTCCTTCCCCTAATACCTATGTTATTTTTATTTTTATTTTTTTTTGGGTCATACTCAGCAGTGCTCAGGGACTACTCCTGACTCTATGCTCAGGAATTGCTCCTGGCAGGCTCGGGGGACCATATGGGATGCCGGAATTTGAACCACCAACCTTCTGCATGAAAGGCAAACTCCTTACCTCCATGCCCAAAATCTACCTCCGGCCCAAAACCTATGTTCTTTTATGAAAGGATTAGTTCCTTTGTTTACACTGTTCACATTCCTTTTCTGAGACAGTCTGTTTCTACCTTTTGAAACTAAATTTAAGAGAAATCAGGGGAACCGGGAGGTGGTGCAGGAGGTAAGGTGCCTGCTGCCTTGCCTGCTCTAGCCTAGGACGGACCACGGTTCGATCCCCCGGTTCCCATATGGTCCCCCATGCCTGCCAGGAGTGACTTCTGAGCGCATAGCCAGGAGTAACCCCTGAGCGTCACTGGGTGTGGCCCCAAAAAAAAAAAAAAAAAAAAAAGGGAAATCAGGAAGACTGAATTACAGCAAAGGTGTACAGTAATCTTCTTAACCAGCTACATTGATAAAGTACAGCATGCTAAAGTCCAAACACCAACTTTGACATTCCAAAAGCTCTATGTGTAATGTAAGTGCTAGTTTTTATTAGAGCTTTGTCAAAACCATGGGTAGGAAAACAGAATCTTCACTGTAATCTTTGTGCTGTTTTTTGGATGAGTGGGAGCTTTTACATTCAGTCCTAACTGGAAGATCAGATTTAGTGACTCATAAAGAGCGGAAGTATTTAAGCAGCTCTCTGTGTGGCATCCCTCACCTCTTGGTGTCAACATTACACCCACTTTTATAATTTCTGAATTTCTTCCAATTTCTTTTTTGCTTGCACATAATGAAATCTGGCATGGTAGGGCTGTGTATGATTGAAATTTTCTTTCCCTTAACTCTACATCTAAAGAAGTTGACTGTGAATAAGTGTGTGTGTTATTTTGGTTGGTAGGATTGTACCCTGGTTTTATGTCACAGACATGGCTTGACTCAGCTTAAATACTAGCCCTGAGATTTTTATCAGTGTCTTTAGACAAGTTATGTTTCCTCATCTTGGTCTTGGTTTCCTCATCTCTGAATTGGTGATCATAGCATGACCGTATTCATATGATTTGTGGTGAGGGTTAAATGGGATGCATGCCAGGAGATTGGGACAATTCTGGTCACTTAGTAATATGCATTGTGAATCTTAACTATTCTTGCATTTCTATTGATTGGATAAGTGGTAGTATTTTGTGTATAAGTAATATGAGGAAAAAAAACTACAATTTTTATTTACTTATTTTGGGGAGTTGCATCTGACAATGCTCAGGGACTACTCTTGGTGCTTGGGAGACCATGTAGTACCTAGGATCCAACTGGGTCTCCTGCATGCAGAGCTTCAGCCAATGAGCTTTCTCTCTCACCAAAACTGCAATATAGCAAAAAACTGATGTTATCTAAAACATTTTATTTCTGACTTTAGAAAGAACTTTATTATTATTATTATTATTATTATTATTATTATTATTATTATTTGGTTTGGGGCCTATACTTGGAGTTGCCTGGGACTATTCCTTGCTCTGTGCTTGGGTATCACTCCCAGTGGTGCTGACGTTACTATGTGGCGCTCGCTGGCAGTTGATTTGGGTCCCCGTGCAAAGCATGTGCTCAACCTGCTCAGCCCTTCTTATTTTTTTTGTTTTGTTTTGTTTTTGGGCCACATTTGGCAGCACTCAGATGTTACTCCTGCCTCTGTGTTCAGACATCACTTCTGGCAGGCTCAGGGACCATATGGGATGTTAGAGATAGAACCTAGGGTTAGTGCATGCTCTACCTGCTGTGCTATCGTTTTGACCCCATCAGCCCTTATTTTAAACATGTGTTCCTTTTCCCCTTTATTTTCCTTTGTTGTTATGATTGTTGCAGTGATCATGGGTTGCACATGCTTATTTGTGTGCTTGCACACGGCCATGGGTCACACTTGCTTAGTTGAGACCATGCATATTCTAGTTGTAATGCTTGACGGGGGTCACTTTGAGACTCACACAAATATGCTCTGGGGCTTGGTCATGCCTATGGCCATGGTGCTCACACATCTTTAAGTTGTGATGCTTACCCACCTTAATCACTTTTTGGGATGCTTTTTGACTTTTTTTTTTTTTTTTTTTGGTTTTATGGGCCACACCTGTTTGATGCTCAGGGGTTTATCTGGCTAAGTGCTCAGAAATTGCCCCTGGCTTGGGGGGACAAATGGGACGCCGGGGGATCGAACCATGGTCGCGATCTTTCCTTGGCTAGCACTTGCAAGGCAGACACCTTACCTCTAGCGCAACTTATCCGGCCCCATCTTTAATCACTTTTTTAAGCTAATTATGACTGACAGAGAATTGTAAAAGTGGTTAAGAATGCTAGGGGCCGGTGAGGTAGCTTGGAGGTAAAGCGTTTGCCTTCCATGCAGAAGGACAGTGGTTCGAATCCCGGTATCCCATATGGTCCCCCATGCCTGCCAGGGGCGATTTCTGAGCATAGAGCCAGGAGTAACCCCTGAACGTGCTGGGTGTGACCCAAAAACCAAAAAAAAAAAAAAAAGAAAAAAAAGCTGGGGCCCTGGAGATGGCATGGAGGTAAGGCGTTTGCCTTTCATGTGAAAGGTTATTGGTTCGAATTCCGGTGCCCCAAATGGTCCCCCGTGCCTGCCAGGAGCAATTTCTGAGCATGGAGCCAGGAGTAACCCCTGAGCACTGCCGGGTGTGACCCAAAAACAAAAACAAAAACAAAAACAAAACAAAAAAAAAGAATGCTAATAACATAATCTAATGGCACATATTTGTGTATATAATATCTAGTACTGATTTAAACTGTTTGAAATATTTTGTTTGTTTGGTTATGATTGTACTAGTTTTCTCCCTATACTATAAAATTCTTTTCTGTAGACTGATGCAAATTTAATGCAATGCTAATAATTCCAAGTTTCAGATACTTCATTTGCAGGATAACTTTCAAAATGTGCACTAGGACAAGTTACCATCTGTAACTTCCCTTCTCAGTGATTTAAGTACAATGCAGGGTCACTTGGGGGAGCTTGTTTTGAATATGTGTCTGATGTCTGCTTAGATATGCTGGTGTTTGTACTTTGTAGTACCTTGCAGAAGCTGGCTGGACGGCAGAAGGAAGGATTGTGGGAATCACTCAGCCTCGAAGAGTGGCCACTGTCACAGTGAGTTTCTCTTTCCTGTTGCAAGGATTCAGTGTTTCTTGTTTCACTGACATTTTATATTTTCATTTCCTAACAAACTCCAAATGAATATGTCATTGCTCTTTAAGAATTCTTCTATTTAAAATAAGAGGTATATTGCTGATTATTTTGGTAGTTAATGTCTATACCATATGAGTTGTAGAACATAAAAAGTACAGAGATGGGGCCGGGCGGTGGCGCTGCAGGTAAGGTGCCTGCCTTACCGCGCTTGCCTTGGACGGACCACGGTTCAATCCCCTGGTTCCCATACGGTCCCCCGTGCCTGCCAGTGCCTGCCAGGAGCGACTTCTGAGCGCATAGCCAGGAGTAACCCCTGAGCGTCACTGGGTGTGGCCCCAAAAAAAAAAAAAAAAAGTACAGAGCAAGTCAAAACAAACAGAAAGGTATTTTAAAATAACCAAATATCACTGCCCAATGAAAATCATGTGAACATCTTTAAATATCACTCCAAATTTCTGTTTTATGTTTACATAAAAATGAATGGTTGGCCAGATGAACAGAAATAATTATTTGTTTGTTTGTTTTGGGGCCACACCTGGTGGTGCTCTGTACCTTGGCACTACTTAAGAGACCATATATTTAAGTGGTACCAATCATTTGTAAGAGGCAAATGCCTTACCTCCTGGATTGTATCTTTGGCCTTGGAAATAATCTTAAAAAGATGAGATCATAGCCATATATATTTGCTTTTGTTGAATTTGATGAAAGAAGGAACTGAAGTAAAATACTGAATAGATGCTAAATTTTGGATATGTATTTATTTACCAGACAGTTTCTTTTTTTGTTTGTTTTGTTTTATTTTTGGGTGACACTCAGGGAGCACTCAGACAGGATTACTCCTCGTAGGCTTGGAAGACCATATGGGATGCTGGAGATTGAACGTCAGTGGCATGTAAGGCAAATGCCCTATCCGCTGTGTTATGGCTCTGGCCACAGGGTTTCTTTTTGATATGCTAAGTTAAGCAGTTCTTTATTAGTTATTTAAATATGCTTTATAAGTAAAGAGTGTTTATAATTCAGTACCAGAGCTTTTATTAAAAGGAAAAGGGTTATAAGAAACTTAAGGTTGTTGAAACTCATTATAGTTTCCTATTAAATTATACATGTATAAATGAATACCCTTATTCTTTCCTCTATTTATTGATATAGGATTGTAATTTTTATTTCAAAATTTATATAATGTGTTTTCTTCTGTAGTCATATCTTCCAAAGGGTTTTAATTTAATTCTAATTTTATCTTAAAGTAGATTTATCTTTCATCACTAATTATTTTCTGTGGTTTTGTCAGTCCTTATGGTTATTTCCCTTTTATTTTTTAATTTTTTTGTTTTTGGGCCACACCAACAGCAGTTATTCCTGGCTCTGTACTCAGGAATTCTTCTAGCAATGCATGGGGGACAATAGTGGATACCAGGTATCAAATCATGGCCAGCTAAGTGCAATACCTGCTATATTCTTATTTCGGCCCTTCCTTTATTTTTCTTAGTTGACTAATTTCATTAACCTGCCCCTGATGATCATGATTTTTTTTTGTCATATTCATTGTTTTACTTTCTTTAGGTCTCTTCCTGGGTCTCATAATAACTTTGAATATATTTTTATTTAATAGAAAAGTGAATATATAGATATGGAGAGATAGAATAATACATTAAAAATAAAAAATTAGGTAACACCACAATTTTTAAAACCCAGGAAACTAGTACAATATTTCTTTTAACTGCATGATAGATTTTTAAAATTTTTTCTCCCTGAAACTTTTTCTTGCGTTTTGGGTCACACCCGGCGGTGCGTGGTGCTCAGGGATTACTCTTGGCTCTGCGCTCCTAGCAGGCTCTGGGGACCATATGGGATGCTGAGATTCGAACCAGGGTCCGTCCTGTGTTGGCCGAGTGCAAGGCAAAAATGCGTTATAGCAGTGCTATTGCTCCGGCTCCTCCCTGAAACTTTTGGCTATATTCCCGTTGATTTTTTTTTACATGATAGTGATATTTTCCCATTATTTTCTTTCTTTTTTATTATTTATTTATTTATTTATTTATTTTTTTGAGGGGGCAGCACACGTGGTGGCGCTCAGTGGTTACTTTTAACTCTGAGCTCAGAAATCACTCCTGGCTCGAGGGACCCCATGGGATACAGGAAATCAAACCCGTTCCGTCTTGGGCCAGACCCATGAGAGGCAAACAAATGCCCTACTACTGTGCTAACACTTTGGCTCCCTACTATTTTCTTTTTTTTTTTTTTTCAATTTTTCTTTTTTCCTTTTTTATTTTTATTTTTATTTTATTTTATTTTTTTTTGGTTTTTGGATCACACCCGGCAGTGCTCAGGGGTTACTCCTGGCTCCATGCTCAGAAATTGCTCCTGGCAGGCACGGGGGACCATATGGGGCACCGGGATACGAACCGATGACCTTTTGCACCAAAGGTAAACGCCTTACCTCCATGCTATCTCCCGGGCCCCTACTATTTTCTTACAGCAAGAGCAGAACAGCATTTTAGTATTTATCATGGTTGATTAAAATTTCTTTTTGTTACTGATGCTGTGAAAATGTTCCTATAGCTTACTAGCCATGAAGATCATTGCTCTCAAATCTGAAGAAAGTCTCTAGCTCTTATCTAGTAGCTCTGGAAAATTTCTACAGACTGACTTCTAAACTATATGTGAAATCTCATCTTTTTCAACTCTCCTTTCACTTTGTGTCTCTTCCTTAAGGACATTTTGCATAACCCTCGATTTCTTAGAAATTGGGTTTCTATGGCTAAATTCTACTTTTTTCTTGGCTTTTACTTCCACTGTTTTCTTTGGATTTGTTTGTGTTTCCTTTCCATTCTTTCCTGTGTAGTAGTAAAGGACTCATATGAGCCCTCTTTTCTGGGTGAGGAAAGGAGGCCTGTCCAGTGGTGCGCAGGAGCCCAGGACCTACTCCCTGTGCTCTTCAGCCTGGCAGTGTATCTGATAGTTGGGTCTTGGGGCGTGGTATGTGTTGTGCTTAGGACTGGAGGTTCAGGGGCACCAAGGCTATACTTGGTGATACTTGGAGGACCCCGTAGTACCTGATCAAACTTAGGGCCTTGTGTATGCTGGACACCTGTTCCAGCCCTTGAATGCTCCTTCTGACCTTTGTGTGAGCATTTTTATGATAATTGCTCATCTTTCAGCAGACTTGTGAGTTTGCGATATTGCACAAGCACTTTCCCATCTCTCTTTTCTCCTTTGTTGGGTGGGTGAGGTTGAAGAGCTGGTGGTGATCTCAGTCATTTGAAAGGTTCTCTGGCTGACAATAAATTCTTTGGGCTCACTGACTTGGGATTTGCTATGTGTTGCCTATTTTCTTTTTAACTCCTCTTTTCCTGTGCTACTTCACTGTTAGGATGAGTCTCTATTGATAAAGCTTCATTTCTCTCATGGGCCTGAACACTCTGCTTGCTGAAATGACTGATAAATGCTTTCCAAATCTGGTGTGGGGAAAAATAGGAATAAATGGCTATAATATTAAAAATGACTCAGTTATTGAGAAATTAGAGCAGGGCTCTTCTGTTTGTGGTGGAACCTCAGCTCTTACTCAGTTTGCAATTTAGCTCCAGATTTGTAGCTATGGATAATTTCCATGAAAACACACGCTTTCTCTTGAAAGAACGAAGTTTATAAATGTAGTATAATAGAGTTGTTGAATTTGAAATATTACATTTCAGAAAATATTCTTTGTGCAATCTGAAATCTGAAAACCATTCAGAACCCTCTAAGAACAGTTGTTACTTGATCTCTATGAGAGGCAGTGACTAATGCAGATAGTTAGTGGACACTGGTCTGGGTTTGACTTCAGAGAAGGTCCTTCTTGACCTGGGATTTCTAGTGCCTGAATTACTCTATATATGCCTGAATTACTGAATTACTTGTAAAAATGTGAACATCTTGGGGCTGGAGAGTTAGCTCAAATGCCTGGCGTGCATACTCTGCCTGCCTAAGTCTTGGGTTTGATCCCTTTCACTGCATGGTCCTTGAACACTATGGAAACAGACCCTGAGCCCTGAGATAGGCTGGGTGTGGCAAAAAGAACACAGCATTCTGGTTACCTTGTTGGCTCTTAAAGCTTCAGTCTACAACAAATTTCTTGTAGTAGGACCTCAGGAACTGTTTACCTTTTAGTACCCTCCTTTCTCTGTGCTTGTTTTTGTCAAAAATGGAGTATTTATATAACAATTGTTGCAGAGTGGATAAGGTGCTTGCCTTGTAAAAAATAAGTTTTGAAAATTGAAATAGAGGCTGGTGTGATAATTCAATGAGTATAATGTTTGCCTTGCATGCTGCAGACCCAGGTTTGATGCTTGGCATCCCATATGGTTCTGTGAGCACCACCAGGAATAATCCTGATTGTAGAGCCAGAAGTAACCCCTGAGCATCTCCTGGTATTGCCTAAAATTAAAGAAAAAAGAAATCTTCTTATAGTGAATTTATGCAAATAGCGAAGTAAGAGCAATATGTTTACTTGTACTTTTATAGATTCCTAAGCTGATTGTATTTTCAGGGGACAGGGTTGGTTCATTTATACACACTCTTACATACCCATTTTCCTCATAAGCTCCTCTGTATGCATATATGGTCTATTCATATCATTTCTCCAGGTTTATTGGGTACTGATTGGCTAGGGTTGAAGTTGAAACCACACTGTCGTGGAGAAATACTGGTTATCGGGTTTCTAATAACTTCCAGAGGTAGAGCAGTGTTTTGAAAGACTGTGTTGAAGACCAACTGCTCAGTGGTTGATTCTGTTCTGTCAACCAGATCTATAGTTTCAAGTCACCTCTCATTCCCATCATTCTCTTCAGTTTCTTTCTGACTCCACAGAGCTAATAACTTTTTAAACATTATTTTGTTTTTGTTTCACTTTTGGTTTTTTGGTAGCTATACCTGATGGTGCTCAGGTATTACTTCTGGCTCTGTGTTCAGGAATTACTCCTGGTAGGACTTGGGGGACCAAGTCTGGGATGCCAGAATTCGAACCCAGGTCAGCTAAGCACAAGGCAAATGCCCTCCCCAGCCCCATAAGCATTCTTTTATATTTAATCAAAGAACTGTGCTTAAAACTTGGAAAAAGTTTTTGATAGTTGAATTTTAGGTGTTCAGTATTTAAACATCAGTCCTACCACCAGTACTAACTTTCCTCTACTAGTGTTGGCATGTCCGTAACCCCTGTTTGTCAACCTAACAGGCACATTATAAAGTTCAGTAGTTGCAGCTTAGATCGTATGTTTTCACTGTTGTTGTTGACTCTGTGCTTGGAGTATGTAGCTATGCTGCTTTGGACATAGCTGTACCACTCCTCAGTTTCTTAAATGCCGATGGCCAGATAATGTTGATGTGGTCAGCTCAGAAAGATGGGGCCTGGGCATCTGAGGTTGGGAGTGCTTTGGACTGATGGCTGGAGCAGAAAGCTCTGCCATAGGATGCCTCCTATGTCTGCTCATGTTCTTGATGAGAGGGTCTACATGGGGAGGTGGGTATCTTATGTGAAAGGGCAGATGAAATGCTGTTCCATATTGGGGTTGGTGTGCTAGGTAGGTAATTGATCAGGAAATCCCTAATATTCTTTCTTTGACTCAGTTTTCTTTTTTTGTTTTGGTTTTTGGGTCACACCTGGTAGTGCTCAGGAGTTACTCCTGGCTCTATTCTCATAAATTGCTCCTGGCAGGCTCAGGGGACCATATGGGATGCTGGAATTGAAACCACTGTCCTACATGCAAGGCAAATGCCCTACCTCCATGCTATCTCTCCGGTCCCACTATCTGGCTCAGTTTTATTTAGATAGTCTGTATGGTAGACATGAAACTATTTACTTTGACACTAAACTAGCTATTGCTCTATTATATTTATTATTATTTTAAATACTTCCTGTTAATAAGTTTATGATATTTTAAAGGTATAGGGGATCTTGCTGTTTTGCTGTTTGATTCTGTTTTTTTTGTTTTTGTTTTTGTTTTTGGGTCACAACCGGCAGTACTCGGGTTACTCCAGGCTCTATGCTCAGAAATTGCTCCTGGCAGGCTTTGGGGACCATATGGGATGCCAGGATTTGAACCACTGTCCTCCTCTATGCAAGGCAAATGCCTTATCTCCATGTTATTTCTCTGGCCCCTTTTAAACTTAATGTTTTTTTTTGGTTTTTGGTTTTTGGTTTTTGGGTCACACTCGGCAGTGCTCTGGGATTACTCCTGGCTCTACTCTCAGAAATCGCTCCTGACTGACTCAGGGGACCATATGGGATGCCAGGATTCGAACTACTGTCCTTCTACATGCAAGGCAAACACCCTACCTCCATACTATTTCTCTGGCCCTGTTTGATTCTTTATTCTCTCTCTCTCTCTCTTTTTTTTTTTTTTTTTTTGGCAGTGCTCAGAAATTGCTCCTGGCAGGCATGGGGGACCATATGAGGCACCGGGATTCGAACCAATGACCTTTAGCATGAAAGGCAAACTTTTGCCTTACCTCCATGCTATCTCCTGGGCCCCATATTCTCTTTCCTTATTGACAAATGAAACATTGATCTATATCTTATGGTCTTCATCGTGTATTATCTATTTTTTTTTTCACTTTACTATGTTACCTTGGATCCCTTTTTTTAATCTTGATTGGGTGCAACGATGGGTAGAGGGAAAGGGGACACACTGGCTCCTGGGGTGACTCAAAGGCCAGGTCACTGCAACAGAAAGAAATCTTGTATTTTTTTAAACTGATTTTTGTCTTTATTTTTTTTTTTCTTTTGATGGTTTTGGTAGCTGAGATGCTGTATTGCAAATTGTTTGAGATTAACTGACTCTTGAGAAGTTTTCCTTTTGCCTAGAGAAAATGAGTTCAATTATATTTCTTCTCTTGTCCTCATGGTCCTGTGAAAGATGCATTGTTTCAAGGCATGAGACATTGAACATTTCTTCAAAAATAATTTGCTAACGAAAGTATGTGGTCTGGGGCCGGAGAAATAGCATGGAGGTAAGGCATTTGCCTTACGTGCAGAAGGACAGTGGTTCAGATCCCCGCATCCCATATGGTCCCCCGAGCCTGCCAGGAATGATTTCTGAGTGTAGAGCCAGGAGTAACCCCTGAGTTCTGCCAGGTGTGACCCAAGGACCAAAAAAAAAGAAACAAAACAAAAGCAAAAAAAAGCATGGGGGCGGAATGATAGCACAGTGGCAGGACTTTTACCTTGCATGCAGCCAATCGGGATGGACCCGGGTTTGAATTCTGGCATCCAGGAGCTATTTCTGAGTACAGAGCCAGGAGTAACCCCTGAGCACTACCAGATGTGGCCCCAAAACAAAACAAAACAAAAATTAAAATTAAAGTAATAAAGAATTAGGTACAGAGTTCTTATTTCTTTTCCTTTTCATTTTGCTTTGATAGTCATGAAATTGAGAGCCTATTTGTGATTTAGATAACTTAGATATGTCTTTAGTTTTGAAATTTCCTTAGTTGGTTTTGATCTTTTGAATTTCTTAGATCCTAACTTGTAACATTTATGGGATTCTGTTTTTATTGTCTATGTTCTTATAGGTTGTCTCAAGTCAGTTATAGAATAAGGTGAAAAAATAATGAAGTCATTAGATACCAAAAGCTAATTCACTTATTCTCTAATAGACTGTCCTCATCTCATTTTCGTTTGCATTCATTTATTGTTTAAAAATAATGACTTTTCAGGGCCAAGAGAGATAGCGCAGCGGCGTTTGCCTTGCAAGCAGCCATCCCAGGACCAAAGGCGGTTGGTTCAAATCCTGGCGTCCCATGTGGTCCCCCGTGCCTGCCAGGAGCTATTTCTGAACAGATAGATAGCCAGGAGTAACCCCTGAGCAACCTCTGGGTGTGGCCCAAAAACCAAAAAGAAAAGTAAAATGATCTTTCGATTTTTCATAGTATGTACTCTGTGCAATAATTTCTATGTCTCTATTTTCAGCATGATCTTTCTTCCCAAAGGTTGCAGGGAGAGTGGCTGAGGAAAGGGGTACATTGCTGGGCCATGAAGTGGGCTACTGCATCCGCTTTGATGACTGCACGGACTCATTGGCTACACGGATTAAGGTGAGGAACTCAAGCTACTTTTCCTAGAGTGAGGGAAGAGTATGATGATTTGGGGGTAATTAAAAACCTGCACCCATTGCTGCATTACAAGACTCTTAATAAATTGGCAGAAAATGTAGGATACCATCTACTGTGATGTACAGAGTATAACAGAGTCTTCAAATTTTCCAGAAAGAGCCATGAAGTAGAATTATGGGCCTGTAGATGAAGCTATTGTGGGGGGCTGGAAAGTGAAATGACTGGCCCAAAGTACCTCTCAGTGGAAGAAGAGGACTTAGAGCTGTCTTTTTTTTTTTTTTATGTGTGTATTGTTGCTTTTCCATTGATCCAAATCTAAGTCTAAATATTGAAACTTGCAGTTTTCAATATTTCTAAGTTCAGAGTCTTGTAGAAGACTTAAACTGGGGCAAGAGTCTTTTTTGAATCTTGTAGAACATTGTAAGCCAAAAACTCAGTCATAAATATCTTTGTAATTTTGTAATTCTTGGTGATTCAATGAAATGCAAAGCAAAACAAAACTGGGCAAGATAGTATAATTGAAAAAGTTTAGAACTCACAAATATCTTTGTACTAGTCAGAATTTTCCCATCTTACATAATGGTATTTGTTATTGTGTATATTCTTTGACCTAGTTGCTAATATTAAAGTAATTAGCATCAACAGTAATCAATGTACAATCAACTCAGCTCAGTGTCTACTGTGCACCATTGTGCTGGAATCAAAGTCTAATCAGATAGTACTATAAGACAGTGAGTAAAAGCGCTCTGAAGAAATGGACTTGGTTATCAGATGTCAGTCACCTCTCACGTTAAAGTTGAGGGAAATTGAAAACAGGTCATAAATTAAGAATGCAGTGATTTGTAGAGGTTGGCCTTGCTTTCTAAATTTGTGTTTTGTTATCTTTGACATTCAGTTTGCTATGTAAAAGAAATATTCCTCTGTACTATTAAATGTATTTAAATGATTAATCAAGATATATTTCCAGTGGATTATATCAGCAAATGGTTGATTTCATAAAAAGCATATCTTTTATGAAAAACATGTTATTTCATTTTGTCGTAATCTGAAGGTACCCCACTTTTTAAAAATGCTTTTTGGGTCTTACCAGCAGTGCTTAAGGCTTACTCCTGGCTCAGTAGTCAGGGGTCACTCCTGGTGGGGTTTCAGGGGACCATATGTAGTGCTGAGGATTGAACCTGGGCCGGCCTCATGTAAGGCAAGTTCTCTATCTGCTATACTATCTCTCTGGCCACAGATGCCCCAGTTCCAACTGATGATCTATTATTGATGACAAATTTCCACTTTTCACTGTGTGTGTGTGTGTGTGTGTGTGTGTGTGTGTGTGTGTGTGTGTGTGTGTGTGTGTGTATTAGAGAGTACTTGGGTACGGTGTTTGCCTTTCATGTTGCCAACCCATGTCACCAGAATTTCTGTTTTGTGTGTGTGTGTGTATGTATGTGTGTGTGTGTGCGTGCGTGTTAGAGAGTACTTGGGGTACGGTGTTTGCCTTTCATGTTGCCAACCCATGTCACCAGAAGTGACCCTTGATGTTCTGAACAGTAGTACAGGGATTAAGCCAATCCGATTAAATTCCCAATATCTTATATGGCACCCTGAGGCTTTTAGGGTTGAGTCCTGAGTGCAGAGCCAGGAGTAAGTCCTGAGCAGGTATGGCCTCAAAACAAAAACAACCAAATAAAAACAAAAAACAAAAAGATGAGGCCCGAATGGTGGTGCTAGAGGTAAGGTAT
>PVKC010011942.1:0-24403 GCA_004027635.1 Crocidura indochinensis | reverse complement strand
TTTTGGGCCACACCCAGTGACACTCTGGGGTTACTCCTGGCTATGCGCTCAGAAGTCGCTCCTGGCAGGCACGGGGGACCATATGGGAACCGGGGGATCGAACTGTGGTCCGTTCTAGGCTAGTGCATGCAAGGCAGCAGGCACCTTACCTCCTGCGCCACCTCCCGGCTCCCGTCATACTGCATTCTTAGCTGGGGAGTGGGTGTGGGAGCTTAGGCTGGCTCCAGCTTTCACCCATGAGCCCTCGGGATCTTTCAGCCACATTGTCCTTATCCTGCTTCAGTCTTGCTTCCCCATTAGTCCTCGGCTCTCTGGGTGTTCTGGGAACAGGGATGCTGTTACTCTGATGGTCCTTTCATGAAGACAAGGCTATAACATGCTGAGGAAAATGCCCCATTCTTTTTTGTTTGTTTTGGTTTTGGTTTTTGGGCCACACTCGGTGATGCTCAAGGGTTACTCCTGGCTATGCACTCAGAAATTGCTCCTGGCTTCGAGGACCATATGGGACACCAGGGAATTGAGCCTCGGTTCATCCTAGGCTAGTACGGGCAAGGAACATGCCTTACAGCTTGCGCCACCGCTCTGGCCCCAGAAAATGCCCCATTCTTAGTTGACTCTCATTACAGCTGAGTTCTGACAGGATCTTAAGCCCAGTGTTTTGTTTTGTTTTGTTTTCAAACTGGTGCCCCTGATTCCTTCCAGCCCCCAAATTGAAGTGAGACACTTGACGGGAGTTTGACCTGGAGGTGTCCCCACAAGAGCAAGGAGGCAACTTGCTGTTTGATGGGCAGTGGGAGCAGCCCTGCCCTTTCCCAGTGGGTATGGACAGTGCTGGGTGTTTACTATGGTGATTCTAGAACATGAACCAGATGTGAAGGCAGCCAGGGCTCCTGGCATTGCTCCTGAGGGCTTCGGTCTCTGTGAGTCCAGGTGGGAGCCAGATGCAGGACCCTTGTGCATCAATGCCCCATAGGGAGAAGGCTGGGTCAGAGGTCAGGGGCCAAGGGCCTTTTCTTGTCCTTGATCAATGTAGTCATTCTATGGGAAACAATTTTTTGTCGCTGTCAGATGGGTTAGTGGAATGGGAATATGGAAAAAAATTTTTTACCACAGGGAGAGAAATGCTAGCTCCTTACTCCTTCTCTCCCCCACTCCCTCCTTTCCTCCTTCCTTTCTTCCTTTCTTCCCTATTTGGCCCATACTCAATGGTGCTCAGAATTTATTCCTGGCTTCTCTGTGCTCAAGGATCACTCCTAGTGGACTTGGAGGGACCATCCGGGGTACTGGAGATTGAATCTGAGTAGGCTGCCTCCAAGGCAAATGCCCTATCTGCTGTGCTATTGCTCTGGCCCTGAGAGGAATGTTTCTTGCCTGAAAAAAGGAGGTCAGTAGTTTCATAACTGGTAGGTGAAATCATTTCAATTAGTTATAAAGATGACACCTTTTAGGACCCATGCAAGGCTCCTAAAGATCCCGGTACTTTGATTTTTCTTGGAGAGTGTTTTTAAATAGAAACATTGGCTTAGGGATATCACTGATTTGGAAAAGAATCTTGGTTCTGAGGATGAATTGGAGACACTGGCTGTCAGGGCTATAGAATCTAGCCTGCAGCAGCTCAACTGAAAGCTGAGACGTGTGTGGAGCTGGGACAGTGAGGTCCAGGAACAGCCACTTCTCTACAGGTGATAACTATGAAAAAGTGTCCCCTGGAGGCAAAGCCCAATGTGGTTCCATCTGCACTGAAAATAGCAGTGGTGGGATTGCGGGACCAGAGGCTAGTTTGCAGAAAGTCCTGCCAGTCAGTCAATTCTCTGTCACCAGATGGTTCCCAAGATCATTTGAAGCCATGGCAATCACACAGGTGCTGACAAATGACTGCTTTCATCTATAAAAGCTAGAACTTTCTGGAGTTCATAAGCCCAGGCTTGAGAGTCACAAAGGAAAACCCTCACCTCTCCCCTTCCCACCTGGCCTCCTTTATGCCTCTGAAACCTGTAGCTCCCTGAATTCAGCACCTGAAGTCAGAGTAAATGGGATCACACAGTTTCTCTTTACCCACATGGGTCTATTTCCTAAGACCCCCACCCAGGTCGTGTATGTCTGTGGCCTGGACCTGCCTATGGTTTGTAACACACTATGTCTGTGTCTCCTGTCACTTGTGTCTGCCTGTGGCCTGTGTCTAACTGTGGTCTTCATCTCCCTATAGCATGACTCTATGACTGTGACATAGGACCTAGCTCGTGTGTCCGCAAGTTCTTGGAGGGCAACCTGGCTTGGGCCCTGTCTTCAGCCATGAGAAGAAAGTGCTGCTATTCTCCAGGAGCTTGTTGGTCTTTTCTGTTAGGTGTGCACCTCTGAGTGAGGATACATGTCATCTGAGCTTTTTTAGTTTGTTTCTGAACCATACCTGGAGGTGCTCAAGGGTTATTCCTGACTCTGTGCTCAAAAATGGTTTCTTTTAGACTCGGGGCCATATGGGATGCTGGGATTGAATGCAGGTTGGCCGCATCAATGCAAACACCCTTTTTGCTGTGCTATTTCTCTGGCCCTCATCTGAGCTTTTTGAAGAAAAACCTGGCTTCTCATTGTCTGGGATTTCAGAATATGGTTCTTACTCCTGCAGGCAGTTGGCCACCCCTCAGCCACTGTATGAGGCACATGCTGGGCTTGGCCATGAGGTGAAGATGTCCAGGATTGGGTTTCCTTGGGGGAGGAAAATAGATGTGGTAGTGTGGCCTAGTAGTGGAGTTCGGTGGAACACCTGTGGGTTTTGGTTTTGGCCAATCCTGACAGGGCTGTGGCGTGTCTCTGACTGGAGCGCATTTGTCTCCTGAAGGGAGTGGCTAGGATGAAGGACAGGGTTAATGTAGATGCCTTGCGGTTCCACACATGGTTACATTCCTGACACTCTGTGGCTTCCTGAATATTGCTAAAGGTGACCTTGAAAGACCTTGGACGTTCTGAGGTGGCCCTGGGGTGTGTCCCAGGATCTACTAAGGAGGTTCTAGAGGCCCGTGAGCTCTGCCTAGGTGGCCCTGGGGGTCCCCAGTAGGGATTGAGCATTGCCCAGTGCAAGACCTGAGCAAGACCTACATTTTTGTGTATGAGTACTGAATCTCTGGCTGCATTGGCTGGGAGGGGCCCCTGAGCACTGTTTTCGAGGTTCCTCCATGGTAGTGGAGGTAGAGGTCAAGGAGGAGGCTAAGGTCCCAGTGTAGTCGTTGCAGTACTGATAGCAGTAGTAGTAGCAGTAGTAGTAGCAGCAACAGTAGTAGTAGCAGTAACAATAGAAGTAGTAGTAATAGTAGTAGTAGCAACAGCAGCAGTAGTAGTAGCAGTAATAACAGTAGCCATACTAGCAATAGCAGTAGCAATAAATAGTAGTAGCAGCAACAGCAGTAGTAGCGGCAGCAGCAGCAGTAGTAATATTAGTAGTAGCAGCAGTAACGGTAACAATAATAATATTACTAACAATTTTAGCTCAGCCCCATAGGATGACTCAGTCTAACTCGCACTTCCATTTGAGGGAGATGCTCTGAAGATGTGTACAAAGGGGTTCAAGGAACATACCCAGTGGCAGGGATGTGTGCACAGGTGTCTTGATTCTGACTGAGCCTGGATGGAGGAAGGGGAGGAAGGAGGAAGAAATTCAATTGCCCTAATGCTCTGTGCAGCTTGGACTGGGCATTGGGCACTGATCCCTTGTAAATGGTTTAACTAGGTCCTCAAACTCCATCCTGTGGGCCACATGTGGCCTGCAGAGGACATTTATCTGGTCAGTTTGGAGTTTTAGCTACTGCCTGTTCTGCTTATCTACCTACTCATCCCAATTCTGCAGTGCACATGTGTTGGGTGTGTGCTGCATTCTCTGACTCCCCTCCTTCTCTCTGTCCCTCAAATCCTCCTCTCAGTCTCAGGCAGGGGTACTCAAACTATGTGCCTCCCAAAAGCAGGCCCATACTTCCCATTGAAAAAATGGCAAATTTCTTGATTTAACTTTACTTGTTTTTCATTTTAAATATTGTATTCGTTCCCATTTTGTTTATACTTCAAAATATGATGTGTGCAGTGTTCATAGGAATTTGTTCATAGTTTTGTCTAAACTATAATTTGCCCCTCCAATAGTTGAGGGACAGTGAACTGACCCCCTGTTTTAAAAGTTTGAAGCAAAACAAAATTTAAAAAAATATAAGGTTTGAGGAGCCCTGGTTTAAACTGTGATACCTCCAGAAGGGGGTCCTTGGGGGGCAACTCACCAAAATACTGTTTCTCCCATCAGAACTCTTGGCGCCTCTGAGAAAAGAAAAGCTTTTCATAGAAATCTTCCAATGAGAACAGGGATCTAAGAACTGAACCTGTAATGAAAATACCTTTTCATCTGTGATTTCCACACAAGGCAAGATAGGAATCCCCATATAAAAGCAAGATTCATGGCAGCCTTGTAGAGATTAGCACACATCTCTGTGCCCCATGCAAAGGCTCCGCAGCCCTGGAAATTCATTTTGTAGATAACTCTGTTGACACAGAAAGATGCTCATAAACTGTGCTGAAGTGCTACAAGGCACACAGATGTGTACATCATCTACTTTAATGTGGAAAAAAGAATTGTATCCATTTATGTCTGTAGCTGTAAGAAAAGCAGCTCTAAAGGGGCGCACCAAAATCTTAATGGTGTCTATTTGGGGCTGATAGGATTATAGAGTGTTTGTTTGTTCTGTTATGGAGTTTATTGCTGAAATTACTTCACTGTGAGTACTTTTGGATTTTATACATAATCAGGAGAATCAATAAGACTCTTTCCTGTTACGTGGGGAGAAAGAAGTGAATAAATGGGGCCGGGCGGTGTCGCTGGAGGTAAGGTGCCTGCCTTGCCTGCGCTAACCTAGGACAGACCGTGGTTCAATCCCCCGGTTCCCCATATGGTCCCCCGTGCCTGCCAGGAGCGACTTCTGAGCGAATAGCCAGGAATAACCCCTGAGCGTCACCGGGTGTGGCCCAAAAACCAAAAAAAAAGAAGTGAATAAACTATTTTTAGACAGGGCACTGGATGGCTTTTGTAATGGCTTTAGAAATAGATGCAGTGGGAACATGACAGAGACCCACTTTCCTCAATGTTATAAAGGAATTTGGAATATTCGAAGAAAAAATCAGAAAGGAATGAGACCAGGATGTGTGGATTGTATATTTTGGGGGCTCATGGGTTGGAGTGGAGTGTGGAAGTGTAGCCCCATGAAGAGCATTTGTGGTCCTCCTCTCTGGTCTTGATTTCCTAGGAAACATAGTCTTCACCTATGAAGATGTTCATTGCTATATTTGCTTCCCCTCACAAAAAATGGAAAAAGAAAAATATATACTCATCAAAAGAAAAAAAATAAAAGAATTGGTGGTTCAATTGCTTACATTTGAAGAATGGCTCAGAAAATTATAGATACAGACTATTAAACATTGACTTAAAAAGTCATTTTGAAATTCAGGAAAAGTTCACGGTGGATATTGGGATGTGATTGTTCAGTCCCTCTGCAAAGTGCTTTTCAGAAAGACAATGGAAATTTAAAATAATTTGACTTGGGGCAGAATACAGTGGAAATGATTGTGCATGCCCTTTAAAATATTATAAAACAGTTGTGAAAATTTCAGCAGTATAAAAGTAAGGGCTCCATGAATCTCTTTACCTCTTTCTAAAATTCCATTTCTTCACCAGAAGTGGACCCTGAGGACAGAGCCAAGAGTAGCCCCTGAGTTCTGCTGTGTGTGGTCCAACCCTCCTCCTCAAATGGAAAGAAAAATGCAATCCCTTTACTTTGTGGTGTTGAGCTTTTTGTTCATCTGACTATAATTTTCAAGATACCGAAAGAACATTTTATGTATAGTTTTAGGTTTATTTTCTGTGATGTGTCATGGAGACAATTTTTATCTCCCAGGATGCTCTGGGTTCTCTTTGTTGACTTGTTGTATGCCAGTATGTTATGTTAGGTGGAATTTTAGGGTTTTCTGTGTTACCATGACAAGCAACTCTACAGTGATCCAACACATTTGTGTATCTGTTCAAGTGTGCTGGGATCAACTTTGGAAGTGAAATATTGAGATTGAAGGAGACACACACACACACACACACACACACACACACACACTTTAGTAGTTGTTCCTGGCATGTACCACAGACAGTTTATGTAATATTGAATATGGTTTGATTTACACAAATTGCAGCCCCAGAGTTGATGTGTTAAATTCCGGTAGACTTTGTGGTGAGTCCCTGTATCTACCATTATTGTGCTAGAGTGTTTCTCTATCGGGCCAATGCCGAATGTTAGTTATGTTTATATTTATGCAAGATATATGAAGGGAATATCACACTTACATTCTTCTGCTTGCGTATTGGCATTGTATTTTCTTCAGGGAAATAGCTTGTCATCCTCCTTGGTGTTTCCACACATCTTTAAATTTATCTTATGGTTATGTGGGAGTATGTGATGCATGATAAAAAAAATTAGTCTTTTCTTTATTGCAATTATTTCCATGTTCATGGTTGACTTTTAAGCTTCATTGTGATTTCTATTATTGTGCATGTTTTAATTCTATGTAGTTAAAGATATCAATATTTTACTTTATGGTTTCTGGGTTTCTGTCCTCTTTTGAGAATACTCAAGTTGAAATATTTTTGTGTAACACCTAGTATCTTAATACTTACGTTCTCAAATTTTAATTATTCAATGTGTTGCAGATATATTCTGTATTCATAATATTCGGTAGAATATTTACCTTTTTCTGATCTGTGTTTTATCAGTTATGAAATAGGAATTGATTTTTCAGTGGAATTTTTGTTAGATACAAATTTCTGTCTCATGATGGGATTAGAAGTGATTTCTATCTTGCTAAACCACGTATCTGGTCCTAGTTCAAGATAACATTTTAATTGTTATGTTTTATGACATTACTAGGCATTTGGGGGGGATGGTACCTTCTTCCTCAGAAGTAACTTGAAACAAAAGATTAGCCAGGAGTCTCAAACTCGCAGCCCGTGGGCCGTTTCCGGTCCTCCATACATTTTGTGGCCCTGCCCTAGAGGAATCTTTTGTTTTGTTTTGTTTTGTTTTGTTTTATTTTAGTTGTTTGGGTCACAACCTCCCAATGTTCAAGGCTTACTACTGACTTTGCACTCAAGGATCACCCCGACTTTGCCTCCTGCGGCCCCCAGGTCGATTGAGTTTAGAGTACCAAAGTTCCAACTCTCTGGCCCATTTTCTTACTAAACATGGAGAGGTAACCTTATTTCTATGCATTATAGTTACCTGTTCTTTAAATATGGGGATAATTATAGTTAGAGCTAAAATGGTTTCCCTGCTTTGACTGTCTGCAACTTGTTATGCTAGTCAAAATTTTTCTATATCTTAAACATAATTAAATTTCTCTTTGCTATTCAGGTCCTCTGTGTTTAAATCCACTCTTTTAAGCATGTTCTTTGTAATTTGTTTTTATTATATGAAGACATGTAGTCTCAATCAAACTAGAGTAATGTTTGCGATTTTTCTTGAGATAACTGATAGTTCTTCCTACTGTCAATTTATATGTTATTTTATTTTTGTGGCACGTTATTTGTATATATTCCCCTCTTGTTTCTGTATTTTTCCTGAATAGTTTACGATTTATTTGCTGTCTTAATTATTTTCCCTTTTCATAAACCAGAGTCAAAATTTATTTGCCTCCATTACTAGTTAGTATTCTGAAAATTTTAATGCCCTTGAGTCAAATGGGCTTTTGGTTTTTATGAAATTTCCATCTTTGGTTTTTTTGTTTGTTTGTTTTGTTTATGTTTTGTTTTGTTTTGTTTTGGGTCACACCCGGCAGTATTCAGAGGTTACTCCTGGCTCTACGCCCAGAAATCGCTCCTGGCAGATTCAGGGGACCATATGGAACGCTGGGATTCGAACCACCGACTTTGTGCATGAGAGGCAAGCGCCTTACCTCCATGCTATCTCTCCGGCCCCCTAAGTTTCTATCTTTATGTTACTATTTCTTGATATTATCATTTACACTATTTCTTTTTGCTGTTTTGGTCACACCTGCCTGTGCTCAGAGTTTACTCCTGGTTCTGAACTCAGGTATTACTCCTGGTTTGGTGCAAGGGACTATAATAAGGTCCTGAGGGAATTGAACTAGGCTTGGCCATGTGCAAGGCAGGCATCTTACCTACTGTACTGTATGTAGCCTCACCATTTGCATTGTGGGGGTTTGTTTGGGGGCCATATCTGGCAATGCACAGGGCTTACTCCTGGCTCTGTGGTCAAGGATCACTTCTGTCAGGGCTTGGGGGACTATATGCAGTGCCAGGAATCAAAATCTGGTCAGCTTTGTGTAAAACAATGCAACTTACCTGCTGTACTGTACCTCTGGCCCTACCATGTGCATTTTTAATATAATTGAATATGATTTGAATATTATTAATTATATTTCTTCAAACCAGTGTCTGACAGAACAGCTTTATCCATTTTGATTTTTAACTTAGAGATATGTTTTCAAGTTTAAAATATGGCTTTTGTATCCGACATTTAGTTGTATGGTTATTTTTAACCCATCTAGCATCTCTGCCATTTAATTGGGATGATCAAGCCATTTACAGTTAAAACAATTATTAATATAGATTGCCTGACATGGTATTTGTTTCTGATGTCCCTCTTCTTTTTCACTAATCAAATATTCCATTTTATCTTCTTTATTTTTGAATAGGTCTCTTTGCCTTTCTAACTTATTGCCATTTGTCAGAGTTCTACCATTTCTTACAAAATATAAAAATTTCTCAACATCATACTTTCCTCCTCATACCTATTGTCAGAGGTTTTACTTTAATAAGTTTTATGAGCATTAAAATATTTACCTAATACAATTTTTGTGATTTTACAGAAACTAAACTAAAATCATTGAGCTAGATTTTTTTTTAACACTTCCAGTGTTCTATTTCCTGTCAGATTTAGTCTCCCATTTAAGATGGTATCTATTCAGTCTGAAAACTTCCTTTTATTATGTAGTGAAGATTTCTTGCAAATATATATGTTTTTCCCACTTTTGTTCTATGGAGATTATCTTTGCCTTACATTTGAACAATATTATTGTTGGATATAGAATACTAGGTTGGCTTTTTTTTGCGGGGGGGGGGGGTCACACCCGGCAGTGCTCAGGGGTTACTCCTGGCTCCATGCTCAGAAATTGCTCCTGGCAGGCACGGGGGACCATATGGGGCACCGGGATTCGAACCGATGACCTTTTGCATGAAAGGCAAACGCCCTACCTCCATGCTATCTCCCGGGCCCCTGGCTTTTTTTTTTGTTTCAGCACTTTGGAAGGGGATATGAACTGTTTGGTGAATTCCATTATTTCCAGAGTGTAGGGTTTTGTTCTTGTATGGACACCATGGTTCTTGGAACCTTATATCATTTGCTGTGATTTTGTAAGTTGGTTTTACTGTCTCCATTATATCCTTTATTACTAGAATGTATTTTTTTTGTTCCTATGGTTTCAGTGGTTTTATGTTTTAGTAGAAAGTCTAATGTGGGATGGGGCTGGAGAGATAGCACAGCAGGTAGGGCATCTGCCTTGCACGTGGCCAACCCTGGAGCGATTTGGCTCAATCCCTGGCATCCTGCATGACTCCCCGAGCCCACTAGGAGTAATTTCTGGGTGCAGAGTCAGGAGTAACCCTTGAGTGCCGCTGAGTGTGGCCCAGAAACAAACAAATAACTAAATAAATTAAGAAAAAAAAAGAAATTCTAACTCCTGATACTATATTACTCTCTTTAGCTTTTGTACTGTGGTGATAATTGCCACTGGAGTCTTCTCATATTTTTCCCTTTCCCAGTTGGTTTCTTTGCTGACATGCTTGTCTGTTCTATTCATCATCTTGGTGCACCAGGATTATACTCAGTGATGTAGGGTAAGCAGTTCTGAGGGGGTCAGACTTTCAGTCTCACTTCTGTAAAGTCTACACTGTATCAGCTCAGCTATCCTTGCATTCCCTCTTGTGATTTCTGAGTTGAAGAATGATTTGAAGAAACTTTGAATGTGGAATTGAGATTTCCTTTCTTTCAAACTTTTTTCCAGGAATTTTCTTCTTTGTGGTGCTATTTGCTAGTTTATTTCCATCCGCTACAACCTTTTTGTTGTTTTTCTTGTCCTGTTTTCCTTTGTTGGGCACAAATACACAAAGTGCTTCAACCTCACAATGAATTTGCTTGTTTCCATTTTTCCTAAAAATGTACTGAAATGAGAGGCAAAATATATGACTTCATCAACCATCTTCATGGCTCTTTAAAAATATTTTTGTGTTTTTCTTTGACATGTTTACATTTATATATATGATTACAACTTAAAATATCCATCAGGAGAGGTAGAAGAAAATAAAATAGTCATCAATCACTACTTTCACTTATGAAAACCTTTATGATTTTTAAGGCCATTATTCACGTGACTTGTACTTTCTCTCTCTGCACTTCTACTGCTTTTTAGTACTTGGCTCAGAATTTACTTTTTCAGTATAGTTTGTCAAAAGCATTGCTATTATGGAATACATAGTGGAACACTAATTACAGAATTACATTGAAGTCCCTGTCTTTTTCATTGTGCAAATACTGAGTTGCTAGGTACATTATGCTTCAGTTTAGTCTTATGAAGCAATGAAAAGCTCTTCAGTTATGTAATGAGGGTATATTAGACTCCTAAAATGCTATTACGTTATTTATGAAAGCCTCACAAAGTAGTGATATTTGCTTTGATTTTTCTCCCCCAACATAAAGGAATTTTAATCATTATCAAAAGTAGCAAATTGGGCCAGTTAACAGGAACAATGATCATACTGATGATGGTGAGAATGTTGATGGTTGCAATATCTAATATTTACTGAGCACTTAACTATATGCCAGACAGTAGGCTAATGCAGTTCACTCATCAAACTAAAAACAAAAACAAAAACCTCAACGAGCTCTGGTGAAGGGGGTATCCCTTATTTATTTATTTATTTATTTATTTATTTTTTACTACTGAAACCAAACTACAAGCATGTTTGTAATCATGGTGCTTAAAGATATTAATTAAAAAAATCATTGAGGGGCCCGGGAGATAGCATGGAGGTAAGGCGTTTGCCTTTCATGCAAAAGGTCATCAGTTCGAATCCCGGTGCCCCATATGGTCCCCCCGTGCCTGCCAGGAGCAATTTCTGAGTATGGAGCCAGGAGTAACCCCTGAGCACTGCCGGGTGTGACCCAAAAACAAACAAACAAACAAAAAAAACAAAAAACAAAAAAAAATTAATGAAATAGGAATCTTAAAATGCTCCATATTTTTGGAGGAAGCACCCAGACTACCAAGTTTGAAGAACTCTTCCAGTAGGTGAATTAAAAGTGTGTTCTGTGAACAATTTTTATTGGGCTTTTTAAGTGTTAGAGTGATCCATATCAATCTTTGAATGGCAGAGGAGAAGGAGGTCTGGGTGGAACTTTCTGAGAAGTAAATGGCCCTGATGACCTTGGGAAGACATCATGGATATAGAGAGGACTGACCCCTACTGAACTTTCGAGGTAAAGTTGAGCTGTAACCAATATGAACTTAATTATTTTATTTCCATCATCACTCTTGGCGTATGTGGGTAAATCCATATGCCATAATCCCATGGGGCAGAGGGAAGCAGGTCTGGAGCAGGTCACCACAGGAAATAATACAAACCAGCTGAAAAGAGATGAAACTCAAGTCTGAGGGACCTTTCCACTATGTGGAGCAAGAGGAAGAGGCTATTACCCAGTATTTATTGGGAAGTTAGGACCACATCTATGAATGGGGAAGTGTAAGATGACACCGGGCCATTAATCCATAACAAAGGAGTTACCCCAATTTCCTCCTTCCTTTCACCCAACCCTTTGATATGGAAAAGCCCACTTGGCTCACTCTACCCTGTCCCACCCTAGTGGATTTACTTCTGGGGCAATAAAAACAGCAGTTTGGCTTGGTGTGCTCAGAAATAACATGAGTCAAAAAGCCACTGACTCCATGATTCTTTCCTGACTGGCTTGGTTTATTAATCCATCATAGCTGTTTCAGACCTGTGATATATAAAAGAGGAAGCCATCGTTGTTAAGGAAGGCTGACATGGCCATGATAGTTTAACAGTGATGGCTAACCTTTTTGAGCCCGAGTGCCCAAACTGCCACACAAACACCACATGTCAATTAAACCTTAATAACAAGATTTTAATATCACACTCGCCCCCTGCCGTACCACATATCTTAATTGTGGACCTTTCTGTTGCCAGATGCAAGGCGTTTGCATGCCACTGCTGGCACGCATGCCATAGGTTCACCATTGGTAGTTTAGGATGATGGATTTATCCACAGATGTGGTCACATCTGCTCCCTCTCTTTTCTTTCTTTTTCTTTTTTGTTATCTGGAGTTGCTAGGGCTTACTCCTGCCTATGCTGGGAATTAAACTCAGCCTGACCACATGCTAAGCAAGTGCCTGCCTACGCTCCTCTTTCTTATTTTTGCCCCTGCCCCCATTTGTTTTTTAACAGAGCCTTTCTCAGACTCTCTTTGCTGTTGGGTCCCTGAGCTGTGTGTCCAGCCCCAGCCCCTTGACTCCTGGCCCTGCAGCTTACACGGCTCCTTCTGTTCCCAAGGAGGGATGGCCCCACCCAGGAAGTGGCCTTGTCCCAGACCCTTGGGTCATTTGCATGCAGCTGTGTTTCCACACAGTCTCTGTGGGGACAGTGAGGTGGAAGTGATGCTTTTTGTCAAAACAGATTTTTGCTCCAAAGCAAAAAAAAAAACCACAGCTTTTGGTTTGAGCAGGACTCACTTCCCCAAAGGCCTATGTGTACAACTGGTGGTTCTAGTTCCTAGAGTGGCAAGACAGCTCCTGGGAGGTTGCTGAGTGAGTGGAAAGGGAAGAGAAGAGATGGAATTAGAAAGATAGAGGTATGCTAGGGACTCATGGCAAAAGGGTCTTTTAGAGTGTCTGGTTGCCTGGAACAGACCAAGCATATTGGGCTGATCCAATAGTGCTGGAACACAGGCAACACCAAGGTTTCCTGTGCCTCTGTCTGCTGTGTGGGAGACATGTGTACGCAGGCCCAGAGACTGCAGGAAGGGTGAGAGGCAGTCTTGGGAGAAGGAGGTGTAGCTGGGCTTTGTGAGCTAGATATCTGGGACGGGGTCAGAGACAAGCAGTCAGGGGTGTAGGCTTCTGGGGGTGTTTGGTCCACAAAGACCAGCTCTCACTCCTGCAGAGCTCCCCTGTGCCAGGCACACACAAATATTTGAAGATATACACATCTGCAGAGGGTACCCCCCACTCTCTACACCCATCTCCCCAATCCTGGAAGTAGAAGGGGTGAGTCCAACCCCCAGTAAAGATAAAAAAAAAAAATCTGCCCTGCCTGCATCTTGGAGCTGGGGCATCACTGCCCAGTCTGGCTGTGCCAGATCTAGATAAGCAGGAATGCGTATTGCATGATCAAGTCACCGCTGGGTCCATGGAGATGGGGTCCCAGCCACACTGGTGTTTAGGAGTCCAGTTTAGTTGGGGAGATAGTTTCAGAGGAACTAAGATTATTGGGAAGCAGATGCTTGGTTTTGTCTTTGTTTCTATGCTGGGGATCAAACCCAGACCTCCCAGCTGTGAGTGCAGCAAGGGCTTTGCCTGGGCACCCATGTTCTTTTCTGGGGTTTTCTGTTGGAAGCTTTGAAACTTTGCCCTTAGTAGAAACCAGAGAACAGGGCTCCCTCTAAGTAAGGGGTTTCCCACTGAGCAGGGCCAGAGGGGCAAGTAGATTTTCACTGGGGATCAGAAAATGCAGGGAGTCTCCTGGGAACTTGGGTGTGTAAGCCTCATCCCACTGGGCCAGTTTTTGAGAGCAATATCTGGGGCTAAGTGTCCCCAGCAGGCCTGTGGTTCACCCTCAGACTCCCTGGGAAGTGGGGTTTCCTGGCTTGTACCCCATTCTCTGGTTGTACATTTGGAGGAGTGGAAACAAGTAGAGTCAATTAGGGGGCATAGGTTAGGAGGGGCACTTATGGGAATGTCCACACAAACCCCAACTTAAAGCAGCTCTCTGGACCACAATTCTGTCTTTTGATTTGAAAACAAATGATTTTTTCCTTCAGATTACAGAGTCCAGAGAGGCTGGATGCTGGCAGGGACATGAGGCAGAGAGAGCAGAATGGGAAGAAATACATTTATTTATGATTGCATCGCCCCAGGAAAAGCACAGTTCACAATTTGCTTTGTTTTTGTGGCCTCTTGACTTATGTTTGCCCTCCTTCTGCTGTAACAGATGAGGCCTTTCCTGCTCAGAGTTAGGCTTGTCGGAAACATGGCGCCACTGCCTTTTTCACTTGCTCTTATGCCTATATCTCTGTGTACCACTAACTGTTCTTCTCTGACTATCTTTGTTAAAAAGCTAGAAGGGTGGGCAGAATTTACCCCCACCCTCCACCCCTCCCACCCCCCCGCCAAATGCCACCTTGGCTGACAAGTGATTTTAAACTGAGGGTAATTGAGAGGTAATACACAAGAAAAAGGCTTCACATAAAAGTGGGACAATTTAGTGGAAGCATGCATTTTTTAGGAGACCCTCTCTTAGTGATCAGAGAAGTCTTGAATGCTGCAGAGAGCATAGAAGGCCCATCACTTCCTCCCAGAGACACATTCACTCCCCTTGGAAATCCAGCTCTGCCTCTCTGTTCCTGCTGTCTAAGTGCATCTTTGCTCTTGATGGGTGGGTAATAAGCCAGAATTCTAGGCTCCCTCTTGAGTCACCCATTTTCCCCTGAGTAGTTAGTTCCCCGAAGTACATGAGAATCATGCTTCTGTTTCTCTCCCGCTAATCTGTCTTATGTTTGAGAGTGCAGAAAGGTAGAGGGAAAATGTAGTTTCCCTTCATACTAGTTTTTTTTTAATTAATTACTTTATTTAAACACTGTGGTTACAAGGTTGTTCAAAATACAGTTGTTTTGTTTTTCACAGATACAAAGTCTTCAATTTTGAGTTTCAGTCATACAATGTCCAACACCCTTCACCAATGCCCATTACTTGCCACCGTGTCCTCAGTTTTCTTCCACCCTTTTTCTTTGTACTTTACCCCTTTTTAGACACTGTGGTTTGCAGTATTGCTACTGATGGTATCATGCAGACAAACAGTTATACCCAGTCAGCTCACTGGCTTCAGACATGAAGATCCTGTAGTGATGCTGTTTGATTCTCCTGGTCTGTGTCTGCTGTGGACATTTCTTCTTATAGCCATAGTTTCATTCTTGGATGACAAATTTAAGGGTCAAAAGCTTTTCCATCCCTGCTTATACCAAGTGATCCTCCAGTGAACCTGTTACCAGTCCCTTCTCACGGTGTGAATCTGGCTGGTCGCATCATTCCTACTTCAACGTTTTTTTAACCTTCATTGTCCCTTCTCCTGCATTCATATATCACAATGTTTTGTCACTTAGCCACATTTCTGTGCATCTGACACGTTGGCACCCATTTCTCATGGCTGTCCAGGTGCCATATGGTCCCAGTTCAGACTGATGAGAACAGTGAGCTTGGGAAAGTCACTATTGGAGACACCCACTCCACATGCACAGCTCAGCATGCTGGATGATTAACTAGTCACTTCTGCAGTGACAGTTGGATGCTTGTGCATTTCAAAAGAGCTGTTACCTCTCTTCTAGATCAGCTCTGCTTCCCTGTGTGGGAGCATTTGGTCCATAGAGAGGCTTTTATTTTCTTTTGTTTTGAGGCCATTCCTGGCTGTGCTCATGGTTTACTCCTGTTTGAGTGCTCAGAGACCATTCTTGGTGGGTCTGAGTATTGAACCTGGATCAACTGTACGCCAGGTATGTGTCCTACAGTCGAACTTTCTACAGCACCAGTTTCTTTCAGTGTCCTAGAATTTTAAGACTCTTGTCCTTGTCTGTAACTGGGGATTTTAACTAGGTTTCTTGGACTTTGCCCTCTGTTCTTGACAGGCTAGAGACTTTTCTCGCTTGCAAGAGCAAATAATGTTTCCTCTGATTCTCACCTTGAATGGAGGTAGCTTATTCAAATTGTATTTAAAAAAAAGTGACAAGGATGGGGCTGGAGAGATAGCACAGTGGTAAGACATTTTACCTTGCACATGGCCAACCCAGGATGAAGCGGGGTTCGATTCTCAGCATTCTCATGTGGTCCTCATAGCCTGCCAGGAGCAATTTCTGAGTGCAGAGCCAGGAGTAACTCCTGAGTGTCACTGGGGGTGGCCCAAAAACCAAAAAAAAAAAAAAAGTGACATGGTTGGCTTGCAATTCAATGATTCTTGATGTTTCTTCTCTCCTAGAGAAGTTGTGACTGCTGGCCAGTTTTATTGCAGAGGAACAGGGTCGGTTGTCACATGTTAGAGGAATATTGAAGTGGTGTATTAATTTGATTTTGTTTGGGGGCCCTACCTGGCAATGCTCAGGTTATTCATGGCTCTGTGCTCAGGAATCAGTACTACAGGTATTCAAGGGACCCTTATGGGATGCCAGAGATCAAACCTGGGCTGGCTGCGTGCAAGGCAAGTGCCTTATCTGTTGTTCTATAACGCCAGTCTCACATCATGCTTTTCTTTTTTAAATTTTAGACTTTTTTTTTAACTTAAACATCATGGTTACAAAGTTGTTTATACTACCATTTTCCCCCCACAGATAAACTTGTTCATGATTGAATCAATCATGCAATGTACAACAACCTTCACCAGTTTGTATTTCCCACTACCAATGTCAACAGCTTCCCTCTCACACTCCCTGAAAGAAATTGTGGTACATCTACACAATGGAATACTATGCAGATATTAGTAAAAATGAAGTCATGAAGTGTGGACATGAAGCTTAGCATGCTGAGTGAAATGAGTCAGAGAGGGAGGGATAAACATAGAATAATCTCACTCATCTGTGGAATATAAGGAAAATAAAAGACAGTATGGAGATGATATCCAGAGTCAATAGAGATGAGGATTAGCAAGACCAGTCCATGGTAGGAAGCTTTCCATAAAAAGCATGATTCGAATCTGAATCATGCTTTGTACTCTGAGTCAGCCTCACTGAAGTCCAGCAGAATATCATCTTGCTAATACCATATCCAAGGTTGAGCAGAGAGAATCGGCCATGCCTTGGAGGCCTGGCTGGTGGGGCTCTGAATCTGATCTCCCCCATCCAAGGTTTTTATCAACTACTAGGATAAAGACCTGGGAAGTTCGGATTGATCAGATTTATGAGTGACACAGTACTGGGATTGAAAGCTAAACTGTAGGATAATTGAATCCAGACTCATCAAATTCTGGACAGAACAGTTAGCTCAGAGACTAACAGGGTTACATGTGAAGGCTTGCAGCTTGTGTGGACAGCCCATGGCAGGGCCCATGAGAACATGGGGAAAATACTTGAAACTGTTTGTGTGTAGGGGATCTGCTATAGCCCAAGACATCATCTGTGTTCCTTAAAACCACACAGCATCTTATGGGTGTTCCTGGGAGCAATGCTACCTGTGGACCTGAGGGACAGCTTTTCTGTCACCCTTCCTGGAGCACAGCCCCACTGTGCCTTCTTCTCCACTCTGCCCCAAATTGTATTTTCAGGTCCCTGTGGCCCTTTCCTCTCCCTAGGAGCTTCTTGGAGCCTGTAACATGGAGTAAATTATGTTCTCCTCCAAATTGTGGCTGCTCTTTCTCTCTTTGCTTTCTCTCAGTTCCTCAGTCCATCTTCTCTCTCTCTTAGTCTATCTACTTTCTCTCTCTCTCTCTCTCTTGGTCTATCTTCCCTCTCTTTCATTTTCTCTCTCTCTTCCAGACCACTGAGTGGCAGTACAGTGGCAAGCACCCAGCTCACAGAATCCTGATTCAGGACTCTTATCTTTGTAGGGGGTGTAGGGTTGGATCCCACACCCATGGGTTCGATATGTCCTCTTCCCTGGAAGTGGCAACTTTGTAGGCATGTCCTCTGGGGGGAGCAAGTGGTGAAAAGGTGGAGGCTCTGCCAGACCATGCCAGGAAAGGGATTCCTGGGAAAAGGCATGTATTCTGAGCTTCTAGAGGATGTTGGGGGTTGCGCTTTGGCATATCAGTGCTGCTTTGTTGGATTAGATAGTCTATAGGTGCAGTGGGGGCTCCTCACTGGAGACAATGGGTTCTAGATCTTTCAGCTGTCCCAGCAGCTCAGCCTTCTTGGACCTCCCTGAGCTCTGGGTGTTTTTAAGGGCTGGGTTCCCTTTGCAGTGCAATGCGTAGAGAGGCTGGCTCCCTTATTGCTCTCATCGGGGGTCTGCTGGTTTGGGGCTCAGCCACACCCAGTGAGGCTCTAGAGACCTCATGAAGATGCCTTCTGTCATTTTCATACACTGTTTCACCCTTTCTGTCACTTTCACACACTGTTCCACACTTTTGGCCACCTCTATCCACTGTTCCTGCTGGGCTGCTGCTCCTTCCTCTCTTGTCCAACCCTGTGATCTCCCACCTCACACTTTGGAGAGCACTCCAGGTGGTGAGGACAGACAGCTGCTTTCTGGGATTTCTCAATTCAGGGGAATCCATGCTGGGTTGCATTCCAGCTCTGCCCCATCTCCGGCTCCAGGACTTCCACCTTCTCTCTCACCCTCTGAATGATCCTTCCTTCCACAGCAGCTACCGCCAACACCAAGTGGCTGCACTGTGTACCCCCCACCCAAAGGCAGGGAGTATGCCATGCTCCACTGGCTCCACTACATGCCACAGAGCTGTGGCTCCACAAGAACAAAGCAAACCCTTGTGCCTTCATGGAATGTTCCATTCACAACATAGTGGATGCACTGAATTTGCCTCCTTCTCCCCAAACCCAGGCCTTCTTCTGGTGGTCACACACTGGCTGTGATCTCCAAGGCCTGGGATACTGTAGCCAGCCCAGTCCAATTTCAGCCCACAACAGGGACCTGGGCAGAGTGGTCTCTACCTGCTGACAGCAGCCCTTGAATTTGCTGACAGCAACCCCTGACTGGGGTCTCTGCAGGGGAACTCCAGAGATACAGATCCCTGGCTGAGCTCAGATTTGCAAAGGTGTTTGGATGCACAGGACTATGGGTTCCTTGTCTTATTTTGACAAAAGCCTTTATTATCTGGGCACAAGAAAGTGAAGGAGGAAGAGGGAATCACAGGACAACCAAAAAGTTGCCCTCCCCGAAAAGAACAGAACATGAAATGGGAGACTAAGATCTCTGTCTCATGTCTTGGACCTCTGAGGGGACTCCAGCTCATCACTCCTCTTCAAGGTTCTTCAGAGCCAGGGAGTGTCCCCTTCTAGAGGGAGCCCCAGGGATTTCAATAATATTGGTCTAGGAAATGGCATTTTTCAGGAGTCTGAAAAACGTTAACTATCTAGTTGGGTTTGAGGATTTTTCTGAAAATTCTTGCTCACCCTGTCCTCCTATCAAAAGTAGCCTTTACCCTGGACATGATCCCTTGGATCTTCCTGAATCTTTGAGCATCTTTTACATGGAACTTAGGCAAGAATCTTCTGAGAGGGGCCTTGGTGCTCCTCCACTTACCATTTGGACATGTCTCTGCCCTTCTGTTTCTCATATCCTAGGCTACTAATGTCCACCTGGGGGGGGGGATCTTGCTTTCTTTCAAGGGTTTTTGCTCCTTCTAAATGCTCCTCAGTTTGTCCTTGGCCAATGCCAGGGATCATTCTGTTGTCTAACCATCTCTGGGTGGGTCAGAGCCATTTCCCATGTCTGATCCAGGCTATTCTCCCAAGGCTCTGGAATCTGGCTGCCAAGTGACGTCAGTTGCTCATATATAAAATGGGATTAATGCCTCAGTCCAAATTCTGAGGGTGCATTGAAGTGGCCAACCCAAACTCTGGATGCCAGGTGTGATTAGTGGCATTGTCCTAAAATGCCTGTTGGTAACAGGAAGAGGAAAAATGTGCAAATGTCGGGGTAGTGTTGCTTTGTTGCTTTCAGATGCCTCTGGGACTTGGTACTTGCAACTGGCCCACACTATGATAAGTCACGGGTACTCCATGGGCAAGTCTGCTGGTTTCACGGTAGATCCTGGTATCAGCCACTTGTGTTCTTTGGAGCAGAAGGTTCTGGGCACTTTGGAGCCTGGCCTGCCCTTCTTGATCTCTTGAACCATGCTGAGTACTTGCTCCTAGTCAGACTTCCAAGGACTCTGCTGCTGCTTCTCCCTGCATCTCTCCAGTACATAAAAGTCTTCCATGCACGTAATTGCATAGTGGGGTAACAAGGAGGATAATAGGGGGAGATAATTGTGGATAAATCAGCTTGATTATACTCTTCCCCAAACTTGATTAGCCAGATTTGCAGCATGAGCACAATCTTGGGAGCTGGCTAAGAACTTCAATAACGACCACGGGGCTCGGACTGGGAGTCTGGGAGCTGGTAGGCAGCAGACTGGCACCGAGAATTATGCTGCATGTGGGCTATTTTATTTTTATGTTTTAGATATTTTGGAGACAGTGGGCAGCGTGATGATTGTCTTCAAATGAAGCAATTTGACGTGCTATTGGGAAGGAACTGGTTCATGGGGAGAGATGTTTTCGGTGCACCTTTGCAAAAACCAAAAAAGTGATTTTTTTAAAAAATAATTTTTAAAATTTAAGTACTATGATTACCAAAATGTTCATAGTTGGGTGTAAGTCAAAGAATGTACACTGTCCTTTAACCAGTGCAACTTTCCCACCACCAATGCCCCCATTTCCCTTCTTTCTGTCTCTGGGACAGGCATTCTACTTCTCTCTCACTATCATTGTTATCATAGTTGTCAGTTCAGTTAGTGCTCCAAATGTGCTCACTGCTCTTTGTGACAAGCTTCATATAATGGATGGTCCTTCCAGCCCTAATTTCTATAGTCTTTGGATATTATTACCATACCATTTTAATTTTCTTATATCCCACAGGTGAGTGGGACTATCCTATGTCTATTCCTCTTCCTCTTCCTCATTTCACTCTGCATAATAATCTCCATGTCCACCCATGTATAGGCATATTTTATTATTTCATTTTTCCTGACAGCTTTATAATGTTCCATTATGTAGATGTACCATAGTTTCTTTAGCCACTCATCTGTTTTGGGGCACCTGGTTGTTTCCAGATTCTGGATATTGTAAATAGGAGTGCAGAGGGCATTTTTGTATTGTATTTTTGTGTTTCTAGGGTATATCCCTAGGAGTGGTATATCCCTAAGAGTGTTGGATCATATGGGAGCTCAATTTCTAGTTTCTTGAGGAATATCCTTATTGTTTTCCAGAAAGGCTGGGCTAGACAGCATTCCCACCAGCAATGAATGAGAGTTCCTTTCTCCCTGAATCCATGCCAGCATTTGTTGTTCTTGTTCTGTGTGGTGTGTGGCAGTCTTTGTGATGTGAGGTGATACCTCATTGTTGTTTTGATTTGCATCTCCCTGATGATTAGTGATGTGGAGTAATTTTTTGGGGGGGGCACACCCAGCAGTGCTCAGGATTTACTCCTGGCTCTGTTCTCAGTAATTGTTCCTGGCATGCTCAAGTGACCATATGGGATATGGGATGCTGGGATTGAACCTGTGTAGGCCCCAAGCAAGACAAATGCCCTCCCTGTTGTGCTATCGCTCCCATCCCAAGACCTTCATTATATTTTAATTTATTTATATGTTTAAAATTTTAATCTTGAGCACTGTGATAACCAGTCTTGTTTTTGGTGCATATCTTATCACAATTAAGATGTCCCCTGTTTGCAGAGAACAATGTCACTCTATCACCAGAATTCCAGTAATATCAATGCTTTTCTGGCTCCTTTTCCTGACCTTCTGTCACTTGATCTCTTTTGATTTGGGAATCATATCTGCCCAGGCACTGGGGCCCATGTAGTGTCCAGGGTTGAACCCAGACCTCCTGCCTGCCAAGTCTGCACACATTTTACTGGTGTCTCTGACCTAGGAGCTGATATTTGAACGTGATTTCCTTTAAGACCTTTTACTGCTCTGTTGTGACATAATAGATGGTGAGGAGTAGGGGTGTCAGAGTTGGTGAGATTTATCCAGGTGCTGTGAAATGTGTTGCCATCATGATGCCACATCATGTGACCTCACTCATGTCTTCACATTGTTGAGTTTGTAGGCTCTCCCCACAGGCACATTTCAGCTATGAGTAGTCACCAATGTCATCCATGGGCCATGAAGTCTTATGGACTAGCTCTTGGGTTCCGGTTTGAATTAGAGGTCTATGAGTCCTCTTGAGGAGAGTGTATGCATGAGTGGCAGTGAAATATGAAGAAATGAGACCACACAATGAATGTATGGGGAAACACATTCTGACAAGTATGTTCCAAATTTAATTTCCAAGCTAGGAGTTTTTAAGGGTTATAAGCCACTCACAGGTATTGGAAAATTGCTCACATTTTGTTTCTTTTGCAAAGTACAGAAACTTATCAGTCTACATTGTTTGATCTTTAATACTATAGATATGGCTTTAGGTGGTTTGTAACCTTAGAATAGAATATAGTTCAGTTAGGAGCCCAGAAGAAAAAAGGAAGGTAAGTTTTTATATCTCAAAGTACTTCCTCTCTGACCTGACCGTACGTGTCATACATGTAAATTAAGAGATTAGCAGGAAGCCAGATTTCCAATAATAAATTTCCTTTACCTAAGGGAACAGGTTTCTAGCTCTAGAGGCTAAGACTAACTTCCTATTGTCTGGTTTTGAAAAAGGATAAATTTATATGAAAAGGGTACAAAATTTACACCTAGTAAAATTCTATTTCCTTAGATCCTCTTCAATTTCTTTCTGAAGTGTTTTGAAATTTTCACTTCCCTTGTAAGGTTGAATCCTAGGTACTTAATATTTTTTGATACTATTTTAAATGGAATTGTATTCTTAGTTTCTCTCTCTTACACCTAGTAAAATTCAATAGCCTAATGCTATTCTGACCAAACCTTTTTGGAGTGTAGATTAGTTAGCAAGTATTCAAAGTGTCTGGTCGAAGTCCCTGAAGTAAGGCAATCCTTTCTGTTACAAACTGCTATGGCATTCAAAGACAAGGAGAAAAGAAATTGTTTTGGTTTGTTGTTTGGTACTTGAAAATTCTCTGGGTAAAATGAATTTGATTGAGACCATATTTTGGCCTGTAAATATACAAGGGAGGAATAATTTTAAGCCAAATAATATGAAGGGAATATAATGTCAGTACTATGACATGAATTTCAAAAACACCTTTATGGAATTTTCTCAACTCCACACAGGGGTGAAACTTCCACAGCGGGCCTTTTGGTGAAATTCCTTGGGGATAAACATAGAGCCATTCATGCTAGGAAATATAATGTCTAGCAGGCCTACTCTCCATGCCCTCGAATAGAGATACTATGGAAATTCCTGTCAATGGCACAGCAAGGAAGCCCATCTCCAGACAAGCTTATCCATTGACCAAACTCTGCCTGTTCCCCCATTCTCCACCCATGCCACTTGCTCTCTCAAAGTGTCTAATTTGGGGAATTTTTTTTTCCTCAACACAGATGCCGTTTTTTTTTTTTTAATTTTTTATTTTGACCTGAGTGGATTGCAAATATTTCACAGTAATATTTTAGGTATATAGTGACATTGAATCAGGGGCATTCCCACCATCAATGTTGTCCTCCCTTCACCCCTGTACCCAGCATGTATCCCATATCTCCCTCCTTTACCCACCGGGCTGCTTTTATAAGTGGTCCCCTTTGTGTCTAGCTTGTTGTAGATTGGGTATCAATTCTGTTGTTGTTGGCTTTGGATTTGGTGTTTAAGTCTGATCATTTTTTAAATTTCTACTTAATGTTCACACCACTGTTTGATCTTTCCCCCTCAGTTTGTGAAGCAGAACAAGATGATTCAACTTATGTGGTTCTGTTTGAAGGAAAGAAGAAAAAAATAAAATGTGGCAAAAATCAAACATGCAAAAAATGGGAGGCATCCTTCTAGAGGTTATAAATATCAATTTAAGAGAAGAAAGGGAAAAGGGAAGAAAAACATAACAACAGTACAAAAAGTAAAATAAAATAAAACAAAAAACTTGAAAAGCATCACAGCAATAAAGACAACAACCACAAAATAACCATGGTCCTGAAATAAAAACAAAACAAAGCACAAAAAAAAAACCACGAAGAAAAAATAAACAAACAACAATAGCAAAATCAAAAAAATTAAGTTGTGGGGCTGGAGAGATAATACAGCAGCGTTTGTCTTGCAAGCAGCCAACCCAGGACCTAAGGTAGTTGGTTTGAATCCTGGCATCCTATCTGGCCCCTGTGCCTGTCAGGGACTATTTCTGAGTAGATAGCCAGGATTAACCTCTGAGCACCAATGGGTGTGGCCCAAAAACCAAAAAAAAAAAAAAATTAAGTTGTGCCTCTCTCCC
>PVKC010011941.1:0-24178 GCA_004027635.1 Crocidura indochinensis | reverse complement strand
AACAAACACACAGAAAACCACCATAATCATGTGAATGAATGAGAGAACTGGAAAACCTGTCTGGAGTACAGGTGTGGGTGGGGTGGGAGGGAGGGGGACTTGGGACATTGGGGGTGGGAATGTTGCACTGTTGAAGGGGGTGTTCTTCACATGACCGAAATCACAAACACATATGTAATCAAAACGCTTAAATTAAAAATAAAGGAAAAAAAAAAGAAGGAAAAAAAAATAATAAGGCCTCCCAATTCTTACCACAGGCTGTGTTCCTCACACAGACTGTATAGAAAAAGGAGGTACAGTAAACACACCCTATATACACTTCAACCCAGATCCTTGCCTGGTCTGGATTGGAAATTGGGGACAAAAAAAAATATTGTCAGCCCTGAAAGTAAGGCTAAACAGGGTATAATGCCTTAGAAGTCTGTCTTAATATAAGGGTCCAGATACATAGAAAGATGAAACATTTGAAATAATTTAAGCAACTTGAGTCAAAATGCATAGAGAAAATTCAAAATGATTCCAAAGACCTCTGCTAGCACTCTTCTATGGGCAGGACATAGAGTGGGAAAGCTGCTTACATATAAAAATGTTCCACTTCTTATGAAAAAGTAAGGATGGCAAGAAAATCAAAACAGTGGACAACTATTCTAGAGAGCAGAAATAATTCTTAATCAAATAACATTTGCTGCAGAGGGAGAGAAAATGGCGATGTCCTTCTAGATTTCAGAATGATGAAGTATTAGTAAGTATTGTTTTCTACTTTACACATTTTGAGTGGAGATTCTTCTTATTGTGGTACTTTTGTTATGAGCAGTGATTCTGTCTAGAGTGGTCAACTTTTTGGTGGTTTATTATCACTTATTTCAAAAGTACTCTTAAGAAGCCATAGAAATTCATTCTCTTGGGATATGAGCTAATGCTACAACAATAGAATGAGAATTTATACACAGCTTAATTGCATGAATGGATGATGTGTTGAAATCTAGTTTAGACTTATGAATTACTTGATACACCATTGACAATATTACAAATTCATTAAATATTAAATTTTTAACTCATAATCAGTACCTTAATCATATGGAACAAAACAAATTCTGCTATTGCTTCAATAAAACAAATTTACATGTGGTTTTTTGGTTTTTTTGTTTTGGGAGTCAGCCACACCATTAAGTGTTCAGGGATTACTCTTGACTCTGGGTTTAGGGAGTACTGGTGGGATTCAGGAAATTATATATGGTGCCAGCAATTGATCCTGGGTTGGCCACCTGTGAAGAAAATGTCCTACCCACTCTACTCTCTCTCTCTTGTCTTTATTTTTATACATTTTCTCATATATTGTACATGTCTGTAACTTCTAAGGGCTTATTAAGCATAAAAGTAATATGGGGCTGGAGACATAGTACTGTGAGTAGGGCTCTTGCTTTGCATGCAGAAAACCCAGTTGTTTTCTGACATTCCATTTGACCCTCCTCTAACACCAAGAATAATGTTTGAGTACAGAGCCAGAGTAACTCCTGAGTATCACTGGGTGTAACCCATACAAAAACAAGCAAAAGAATAAAAGTAGTAGGCTTGTTTTACAGGCTATTTGATGTGTACAGTCACTGTATTTGTCAGGTTTTATTGTAATATTAATAAAATAGAAAATTTAAAAAATGATAATTAATATTTATTTGTCTTTCAAAGTATCTAGGTTAACTGGTGAACAATGTGTATATTAATGATAAATGGTCATTTAAATAAGGCATTTAAAGAATTAAACAATACATATTAAATAATTAAATAAATTAAAGCTAACTATTTATTAAATTAATAGATACAAACCAAACAATACATTTATTATTACAGAGATAATATAAAATATCATAGAATATTATTATAGAATATAAAATGATACAATTATTATTCAAATTAAATTATTATTTTAATTATCTATTGATGTGTTTTTAACTTAACTATTACTTGATACATTTGGTTTGGTATTTATTTAACAGTAATTTCTGGAGAGATAGGATAATGGGTTTGTTGTTTACCTTGAACGAGGCTAACCCATGACCAATCCTTGACACCTTATATGATACTCTGATCCTTGCACAGATCTTTATATAACCTGACCACAGATATAGGGGTAAACCCTATATCTGTGAACCACAGGGTATGGTCTGCAAACAAACCAAATGTTTATTAGTTTCACTGTTGTTAGTTCATCTTTTGTTGTCTTAGGCAAAATCCATTGACATTGACAAAAATCCATATGACAATTGTCAGAGCACAACTATTGTAAAAAGATTGTTATCCTGGAATGAATAGCTGCACATTTTAAATTACATAAATTATTATCTTTCATAATAAATTTATTCTCCTCTATAACACACTTATTTTAAAAGATAATATAATTTCAAAACTTAAGAAGAAGATAGACATTATAGCATTAAATATTATGAATTATGAATAATGTTTTTTATCATTCACCTATAAACAATGCATTACTGATGTGCCTGACTTATAACTGAAGACACACTTTCAAGACTATATGAACATTTGACAAAAATGGTGTAAATAAAATTCTTATTAAAAATAAATAAATAAGAAGAAACAGCATATATTTCCTAAAGTAGCTGTATAATCCTCCCCACCAAAGAGCAATGAGAGTTTCTGTTATTTTACATCCTAATCAGTGTTTGGTATTGTTAGTGTTCTAGGTATTGCCATTGAAATGGATATATAGTATATCGCATCTTTCTAATTTTCATCCCTCCAGTGACAATTGATAAGGGAGGAAATGTTTAATATGTGTATTTACCTCATATATAATTTTCAGAGAGTTTCTTCAGGTAATAGATTTTTTTTCTCAAGTTTTTTTAATTGGTTATTTGCTTTCTTACTGCTGAATTGGAGGTGGTATTTGCATATTTTGGTTTCTGGCCTTTATCCTAATTAGTATGTCAAAAGAGACTGAATGGTTAAGTTCACAGGATAAAACTCAGGAGGCAAAGATTAGAGAATGGGTTTAAGAGGTAAGCCAGGCAAACAGTTTTCTTAGAGAAAATAATCATAATGGACATATTTTTGACAGCTTATATGGCCTTTATCTTTTATTATAAATTACAAAAAATGGGGCTCGGGAGATAGCATGGAGGTAAGGCGGTTGCCTTTCATGCAAAAGGTCATCAGGTCGAATCCCGGTGCCCTATATGGTCCCCCGTGCCTGCCAGGAGCAATTTCTGAGCATGGAGCCAGGAGTAACCCCTGAGTACTGCTGGGTGTGACCCAAAAAAAAAAGCAAAAATTTACAAAAAATGAAGCTGGGACTCAAATGCTTGCTTTATAAGCATGAGGCTGAGAATTTTATTCCTTGGACAACCCCACAAAAAAACTAATGGATTGCCAGCAGCTGTACAATTTGGGATATCTCTACAGAGGGAACTATCCACAACACTACTCCTAGGTGTTGTACAAGCACCATAGCTAAACTGTGCCACTTCCCACATAAGCACTACTCTTTATTGTTTGGCACCACAACCAAGTGTATGATGCCACATGTACGAACACTACAACCAACTATAATCAACCTTCAGTCATCACAAAGCTATAACAAAAATGGAAGGAAAGAAAATAAACTTTTTAATTGATAAAATATGAAACGTGGAGTAAAAATATTAAATTTAATTTTGAAAAATTTAATAATCATTGATACTGTTTTCCCATGACTTCCTCATTTAAGCTTATTTAGAGTCATCATATGGGTATCAAAATTTATGACTGATATTTTACTAATTGTCATAACATAAAATATCAGTTATACAATATGTAAACAAAGAGGGTTTCAATCAAATATAATCAACTTATTCCTAAATATTAATGTAAAAGTGACATTATTTCTAATTTATGTACCTACAGATCAAGTAAACTTTAATGTACTTTTTTTTTTGACAGAGACACACTTGGTGGTGCTCAGTGGTTACTCCTGCACTCAGAAATCATTCCTGGCAAGCTCAGGGGACCATATGGGATTCTGGGGATCGAACCCATGTCTGTTTGGGTTGACTGCATGCAAGGCAAATGCCCTACTACTGTGCTTTTGCTTCAGCCACTTAATTTACTTTTTTGGTTTCAATTTGTTTATTCAAGTAACAGCAAAATATTTTGTAGACAAAAGCAGTAAAAGTCAGATTATGGAATGTTGTAAAATAAAAATCCATAAGTTGTGAGGTCACCCCACATGCCATGTTTATAACCCTTAGGCAGATAGGTCTACAGAAGCAGGATACTGGTGAAGAGATAGTAAGTCAATCCAGTCAGGAAAAAGCCATGAAGCCAGTTTGCTTTCAGCTTGATCTCTCTCTGCCTTAGCCAAAAGCCAGAACTCACTTTTCTTTCTTTTTTTTAATTTTTGGGTTTTTTGTTTGTTTGTTTTGGGGGGTCACACTCAGGGGTGCTTAGGGGATACTCCTGTCTCTACACTCAGAAATCACTCCTGACAGCATGGGGGACCATATGAGATGCTGGGATTCAAACCACCATTTGTCCTAGATCAGCTGTGTGCAAGGAAAATGCCCTACCACTGTGTTATCTCTCTAGCCCCCTTACTTTTCCTTTTTATCTCAGAATAAAATCCCAAATTCCTAAAAATGGGCCAGGGGCAGAGTAATCCAAGTGAACTTTTACATATCAAAGGAGAGATTTACAGAAAATAGGAAGATGGGGAATACTTTTGTTTTGGGTTAATAGCTGGATGCCATCTTACAATTCTACCTTTTATATTTAAAACAAAACAAAAAATGATAAAAGTTACAAAAGTTTTGTTTTACTTTTCTTAGGCAAAAGGGCAAATCATTCACCATCATTGGGGGTCTTCTCGGGTCCTCATGTCACTGTTGAGAGTAAATTGTGAAAGCACCCCACTCATTGTATATCCAACCCCAAGTGAAAGAGTCTAAAGTAGAGAGAGTGACTGCACAAAATAATTCAGCTCAGATTGAGGGTGAAAACAGATATTTCTGGCAATCTTCTACCTCTTATCAAGAGTGAGTTGCCTGCCAGAATGGCCATTTTTATTGAGAACAAAAACATCTGGAGCTGAAAAAATACCTTGTTTAACAATTGATATGTAACAAACACATCACCCCTGCTATAAGCTTCCTACCAAAGATCAGTTCTCAGTTTGTATTTTTTAGATTGCTTTCTAAATTATAGATTGTGACTGATCCAATGGCAGTGGTTTATCAGAACTTATTAACGTTAGTATCACAAAAGTTGGTATATAATCCCCCCCCACTGCTCAATATGACTGGCTTTAAAAAAGCTAAGTTATAGATTACTCCTTTATTTCTAGCTTTTAATATTCAAAATTTTAATGTGTGCTATGCTTCTATAAAATAAATATGTATTTTACACAGTTTAATCATAAATTCTAATTTTCAGAGGTTTTAGAGGAAGTCATGTTTCATAAGAATAAAAAGACATGACTATGAAGCTCATTTCATTTGCAATGTGTGATTGCATCTCTGGTATACGTATTGTTATTCAGATAAACAAACTCTAATCATCTTTGATGAGTGGAAACTGAGTCAATATATTGGGAATTTAAATTGTATTCCAATGGTCATTACAGAACTTTTATGTTCTACTTTTTATACCATTAGGTTACTCCACCTTTTTTAAATGCTACCTCCTGTTAAAAGCTTGTCGTGATTAATTTAAAATATCCTTGTCAAATGATTTATTTTGTAACCCAATTAATAGAAATTGCCTCAAATAATTTAATTGTGTACTTAAACAATACATTTAGAAATATTGATCTGCTGTCCTGTCATGGTGCATTGCAAAGATAAGCAATTTTCTGCTGACTCTCTTAAGTAGCTTGCAGAAGGCACTTCTGTTTGAAGCACTGGGGGCTGTAGGAAAAGCCAGTCTGGGGTTTTTGGTTGACACTAATGGATGAAGGACCCTGGAGGTGACCATTTTTGGGTTCCCCAACACCTACAACCAAGAAGACTACTTCAAGTTTCCCATTCACTGCCCTAATTCTTGAGGGTCACTTTGGTTCATCACCAAAATAAAACATTTAGGTAGCCGGGCGGTGGCGCTGGAGGTAAGGTGCCTGCCTTGCCTGCGCTAACCTAAGATGGACCGGGGTTCGATTCCCCCGGTTTCCCATATGGTCCCCCAAGTCAGGAGTGACTTCTGAGTGCATAGCCAGGAGTAACCCCTGAGGGTCACCGGGTGTGGCCCAAAAGCCAAAAACAAAAACAAAAACAAAAACAAAAACAAAAACAAAAACAAATATTTACCTGGATGGGCAAGAGTTCATTTGTATCCTCCTGCATTCTGCATCCTTGAGTCTGAAGATCCTTAGAAAGGGAAGTTGTGGACACCCTCCCTTCCCAGGCCAGTTTCAGCCTCTGGAGTATCATTTCTTTACACAGTGCACTCAAAGAAGGCTCAGTCAGGTGCCAGGAGGGCTGAAGGAGCAGAAATACAGGTTTGCAGTAATCAGAGGGTCTGGTAATAGGTTGCTAGGAAGCAGACAGAGAGGAAGCAGGGCTGAGTAGCCCCTGCAAACAGTTGATTCTTGGACTCAGGCATGCCTGCAGTCATGAGGAATCCTTATCTCTGGCTGCTACTTGGGAAGAAGCACCCAAGTTAACTTCAGAAGAATGAGCACATATAACTCTAGGACACAATGATTCTGAGAATGTGCCATCATGGTACATCTGTGTCCCTGTTTCTACTTGGGTTATTTTCCTTTGTCTTTGATTATTTGCTTTAGATTTTTAGGGTTTAATCAGGTATCTTCTGTCCATGACCCCAAGACCCTACTTGTACCAGACATCTGGTGCCAGGGCTGTCCATGAAGGTAGGATTAGGGGTCATCAATGACCTAGAATAGGAGAAATCCTCTAGTCTTTGACTATACTCCTGGTAGTTGGAGCTAAAGGCGAGGCTTTCGGTTCTTGAGTGAATGAATTAATTTGTGGTATCTGCTTTGGTTTGAACAGAAGCTAACAAAACAAGTTTTCTTTGTTATAGTGCCATATTGAGAGTTCTCGGGGGCTAAGTCCTGGTCTTTGCTCAGGGATCACTTCTATCTGTGACTGGGGGACCCTCTTGAATGCTGGGGATTGAACCCGCCACTGCTGTGTGAAATCAAGCAGCCTATGCTCTGTACTAACTCCCTAGAATCCAAAATAAGCTTCTTTTAGAAGCAATCAAGTTACCTTCAGGAATGGGGCGTGGAGAAGAGATCATGGGAACTGATAACTTGTGCTTTTCAAATCTCTGGTGAAAATCAAGGACATTGCACTTTAGTTACAATTATTCTTATTTTGTTTTGTTGATTATACCACATTATACTAGATCTGATAAATCATCAGTGTTGTTGCTTAGTTACAGTGAATTTCATGTTCTGTAATTCTTTGCTCAGTAAAAAAGGGAAATTTGACTTTTCTTTGGGTACCTTATCATTAAAACAAATGTACTGTCAATGTTTCTTTTTGCATTCAACTCTGATTATTCCTTTTCCCACCTTTATTTAATAATTTTCACTTTTCTCCAGTTAACTGCCTATCCTCATTCTAAAGTTAGCTATTCCAAATTTGAATTTCTTCTGCCAAAATACTTTCTGGCAATCTGCCAATGATTTTAGGACTGATATTTGTCAACGTTCAGTTTTTGCTTTTTTTCTCTTTGAATTTCTTTCCTCCCCCTTCCATAGAACTTGTATTATAAACCTCAACCTGGCTATTATTCTGGAAAAAGACATTTTCCATATTTTTCAATAAGAGATTTTTTTTTCAGCCCCAGAACCAGAAAGATCAAGGTACATATAGTATAGAGTCTGGATATCACCTACATTTGGGGTCAGACAAGTTGAGGATAAGGGAATTTGCTGGTTCTATTACGCTTTATACTTGCATACTCAGTGAACCAAGAAGATGGTTTTTAAATGCTTTCAACAAGACTTTTTACTTTTTGCAAAAGCTTCCATTTAAAATCTTAATCGACATTTTTGCCTGAACATGAAATTTTGCAGCCACAGCAAGTGTCCACAGGAAGAGCGCAGATATTTTCAGATTGTTTGGATAAATTAGAATGTGGTATGTGGTCCATCACTACAGGCTCCTCAGAACTGCATTAAATTTGCTTAGTGACTTCATACTTACTTCCAAATAGCAAACAATTACCTAACAGAAAGAGTTAGCATAGTATCCAAATGTTTGCATTTACTCAGGCAATCTTAACTAGTTATTATATATTTTAGACGAACACATTTTCATAAAACATTGTATTATATTTGAAGAAAGTTTTCTCTTGGTAGATATAGTACAAAAGATACTAGACAGTAGTACTATGAGATTTGCATTTGTATTATATGTTGGCTCGTTTCTTAAAAACATACTGCATGCAGAAGGCATTTTTGTACTGTGTTATTGTGTTCTTAAGGTATATCTTTAGGAGTGGTATAGCTGGAAGCTCAATTTCCAGGGTTTTTGTTTGTTGTTTATTTGTTTTGGTTTTGGGGCCACACCTGGTTGCACTCGGGTTACTCCTGCCTCTGCACTCAGAAATCGCTACTGGCAGGCATGGGGGACCATATGGGATACCGGGATTCGAACCACTGTCGGTCCTGGGTCAGTGTTTGCAAGGCAAATGTCCTGCCACTGTGCTATGTCTCTGGCCCCTCAATCTCCAACTTTTTGAGGAATTCTTGTTTTCCATAAAGGTTAGACTAGACAGCATTCCTACCAGCAGAGAATGAGAGTTCCTTTCTCCCCACATCTCTGCCAACACTGATTGTTCCGTGTGTGTGTGTGTGTGTGTGTGTGTGTGTGTGTGTGTGTGTGTGTGATGTGTGCCAGTCTCTGTGGTGTGAGATGATACTTCATTGTTGTTTTGATTTACATCTTCCTGCTGATTAGTGATATGGAGTGATTTTTCCTATGTCTTTTGCCGTTTGTATTTCTTTTTTGACTGTCTGTTCACTTCTCCCCATTTTTTTGATGAGGCTGATCTTTTTCTTGTTAAGTTATGCCAGTACCTTGTATATCTTATATATTAGCCCCTTATCTATGAGACTGGCTGAATAGTTTCTCCCATTCTGTGGGTGTACTTTGTATCCTCGTCACTATTTCCTTTGGAATATAGAAGCTTCTCAGCTTAATATAGTTACATTTTTTTTATCTCTGCTTCCACTTGTTTGGACAGTGCTGTTTCTTCCTTGAAGATGACTTTAGTGTCAATATCATGTAGTGATTTACCTATGTGTTTTTCTGTATACCTTATGGTTCTGGGTTTGATATCAAGATTTTTTTTAATCAATTTGGATCTAACCTTTGTGTATGGTGTTAGATGGAGGTCCAAGTTTGCTTTTTTGCATATGGCTAACCAGTTGTCTTAACACCACATGCTGAAGAGCCCTTCTTTGCCGCATTTTGCTTTATTTTTCCCCTTTGTCAAAGATTAATTGATTATATGTCTGGGGAACATTCTATCAATACTCAAGTCTATTCCATTGGTCGCAGGGTCTGTCATTATCCCAACACCATGCTGTTTTAATGACTATTGCTTTGTAGTACAATTTAAAGTTGGGGAAAGTGATGCCTCCCATCTTCTTTTTCCTAACAGTTGCTTGAGCTATTCGTGGGCATTTATTGTTCCAAATAAATTTCAGGAGTGTTTGATCCCTCCTTTGAAGAATGCCATGGGTATACTAAGAGGAATTGTATTAATTCTGTATAATGCTTTGAGGATTGTTGCCATTTTTATGATGTTAAACTACCCAATCTATGAACAGGGTACGTGCCTCCATTTCCTTGTGTTCTCTTTTATACAAAAATGCCTTCTGCACACCTATATTCATTGCAGTACTATTTACAGTAGCCAGAATCTGGAAATAACCCAGATGCCCAACAACAGATGAGTGGATAAAGAAGCTGTGGTACATATACACTATGGAATGCCATGCAGCTGTCATGAAAAATGAAGTCATGAAATTTTACTATACATGGATAGACATGAAAACTATTATGCCAAGTGAAATAAGTAAAAGGGAGAGAGATAGACACAGAATAGTCTAACAATATTATACATATTATATGTATTCTGGGTTCATTGCTCATTGTCAAAAATTATTTAAAACAATAAATACATATATTAAGACTAAAGATAATTATGTGGAAGAAATTATTTGCACTCAGTACATCATATAAAGTGTTGATATCTGCGAAAGATAAAGTACTTACAAAGTTTAACCAAAAAATATCTGTGGGATTTAAGAAAAATAAAAGATAGTATGGTAATAATACCCAAAGATAGAGATAATAATAAAGATAAGAGCTGGAAGGACTGGCTCATGATATGAAGCTTACCACAAAGAATGCTGAGTGCAATTAGAGAAATAACTACATTAAAAACTATCATGACAATGGGAGTGAGTGAGAGAAATAAAATGCCTCTCTTAAAGACAGGTAGGTGGTGGGGGAGGAGGAAGATGGTGGGCATTGGTGGTGGGAAGGTTGCACTGGTGAAGGGGGTGTGTACTTTTTTATAATTAAAACTGAACTACAAACATTTTTGTAATCCTGCTGCTTAAATAAAGATATTATAAAGAAAAATACCATAGCATATATACAGATTGATATTATATGATGAATGAAAGGTCAACCTCGTTAATGTAGACAAAGGATACTTTCTTGGGAGGTATAGGAAGACATAAGGTATCTTATTTCAAAGGAAATGTAAAGGTGAGGATTAGAGAAGATTTTTGAATTCTGAGAGTAACAAGATTGCTGCTGCTCATTAAACTCCCTCCCCTAGCAAATTCTAGAAAGCCTACATAATTTTATCTCAATTTAAGTTTTTTAGCTTAAGTTTCTAAGTTCATCTAGAATTTTTTTCTCCAGAAGGTAATAAGTCACTTGATTTAGTCTCCACATATTTCCATTTTCTAATGGGAAAAGACTATTTTTCTAGATGCGAAGATCTAGGGTTGTTGTTATTGTATTACTTAGCAACAACTTAGTTTTCAAATCTAAAATAACATTAACAAAAGAAGAAATTAGTATGTTTTCAAAATAATAAAATCTGAAAGAATGTGGCAAAAATAACAAATTTATTCATCTTTATGTTTCTAAAGATATTATGCCTTATTGCTGTAGTAAACTTTGCTTGAAAATTAAATTTGTGAGGCAGAATAAAAATAGTTCTTCATAAAAATAGTTCTTCATATATTTTTATATGATCTTATATTTTAATCTACCATTCATTTTTATCAGTTCCTGTTCCATTTTATTAGGTTATTTTACTCTTTTGGCTACATAAGTGGCCTCCACAACTGTTGAAATTACCATTATAGAATAAAATTTTGGTTCATGGATACTTTAAGTAACTTCAGCATTTCTTATAAGATATTTAATACCTGTGCTTATCTTATCCTTTTGTGCAGACAAGACACTTCTTCTACTTAATGATTATAGCATTTTTACATAGCTTATTTAAAGCTCTTCATTCATGATGACATTGTATCTATTTCCAAACCATATTTTACACTCTTGTAAATCATTGTTCTAGTATTCTCTGTTTCTGTCAATATACATATTATACTATAATAAGATTCTATATGTCTCTGGGCTCATTGCTCATTGTCAGAAAAAAATATTTAAAACAATAAATGGGACTGGGATGATAGCATGGCGGTAAGGTGTTTGCCTTTCATACAGAAGTTCAGTGGTTTAAATCCCATATGGTCCCCTGAGCCTGCCAGGAGCGATCTGAGCATAGAGTCAGGAGTAATCCCTGAGCACTCCCGGGTGTGATCCAAAAACCAAAAATAAATGAATAAATAAAATAAAAATAAATAAAACAATAAATATGTATACTAAGACTAGAGATAATTGAATAGAAGAAATTATTTGCACTCAACACATCAGATAAAGTGTTGATATCCACGACAGATAACGTATTCACAAAGATCAACCAAAAAGCCCTAACACTCTATCAAAAATGAGGAGGAGAAGAAAAACAGACACTTCTCTGAGGAAAACCAAATGATGGCCAACATTAAAAACATTAAAAATGTTCATCATCACTTCTTGCTAAGAAAATTCAAATAGAGATGACAATGAGATATTATCCTACACAAGTGAAATAGGTACATATCAAAAATAGTTGGAACAATCTGTGTTGGTGGTAATGTGGTGCAAAGGAACTCTCACTAACTGCTGGTGACAAACTGTTCCAAACCCTAGGGGTAAAAGTATGAAGGATGTTCTCAGTAAACTCAGAACTGAACTTCCATATAACCCAACAATTCCACTTTTGGGTATCTATACTCAGGACAGAAAAACATTCATTCAAAAATACATATACATACCAATATTCATTGTGACATTCTTCACAGTAGCTAATATTTGTAATTAATCTAGATGTTCAGTGACAAGTGAGTGGATCATGAAGATGTGGTATGTATAATTTATACAGTGGAATACTACACAACTTATAAGTTATGATGAAGTCATGCACTCCCTGCAACATGGATGGATCTAGAAGATACCATGTTAAATAAAGTAAGTCAGAAGAAAATGATTTTACTTATATGTGATATTTAAAATAACTGCAAGAGGGAATGCAATGTTTTAAAGCATGGATGTCTAAATCATTCTTGGCATCATCTTATAGGGAAGAGAAGGAATGAAATAGAGTAGGGTGGTATTACAGATGAGAAATAATGGCAAATAGTAGTGAAAGTGATTCAGGTACATTGGTAAAGTTAAGGAATGACAGAACTAAATATCCAGAAATGTTTCAATATCATTACCAACCAACTTAAAAAGGTGATTGTCAAGATGGCAAGTTGGAAAGGGTGTTATTAGAAGACATCTGGGAATAATGGTGAAAAGAACATGACACTGGTGGTAGAATTGGTGTTGGAACATTGTATGTCTAAAATTCAACTATGAACTAAAGTGTTCTAATAACAACTAAAATTCACAAACAAAAATGTACTCAAATATAAGTAACCCCAACACTCTTGCAACCTCTGGTTTATTTTTTTCATGTTTACAATTAATTAACTTTATTTTTTTCGTATTACCCTTCTAAACTCAAACACATCCAATGCTTAGTATAGTACATCAAACACATTCAATTCTTAGTATAGTACTCCTGTTTTATAATCAAATGGTTCCCTGACTTCCACCCTCTCCTCTACTTAGTAAATTTATTTTTCTGTAAATGTGAGTCAAACTATAGCAGACTATGTCACAAAAGTCTACCAAGAATACTTACATTGACCTTGTTCTTTACAGTAAGTTCTCTGAAAACATTATGACATAATTACAGGATACACACAAAATTAAATATATCAGCATGATGCAGCTACTCAGTACTGCATACAGTGCATTATTTTTAAGACAACACAAGGACACAATTCTATAAATTAACATGGATTGTTGTTCTCAGGTTTGTGCTATTTATACCTGTTAGTGATAGTGACCATCAACTTTTTTTAAGGTTTGGAGTCACAGGAGCACTGTAAAAACAATGTTAGTGTGGTAATTATCGTTTGCATGGGCCCACCAAAGTATGGGGGTCATGCAACCTCTATTTTTTAAGGCGATCTTTTTTTGTTAAAATAATCATGTAAGGCATGGGAGATGATTCAAAGAGCTGGAGAATACTCTTTCTACCAGAGTCTGAGTTTGATACATGGCACCACATTGTTCCCAGAGCACCACTGGGGTTGTATCTCAAACAATTATATAAGTTAATACAGTTATCTCTTAAAGAGATTTATAGGAGTAAACCTTATAAATATAGACCAGCAAAAATAGCACAGGTAAGGCACTTGTCTTGTACTCTGCCAACCACAGCTTGATCACTAGCAACTCATATGTTCTTTGGAGCACAGAGAAAGATGAAGCTTGTAAATATTGCTGGTGTGTCCCAAAACCAAAACAATAAAATAGAAAATACTCATTTAACTCTGTCAAAAACGTTTCCTTCCCTTGAGATGTTAAGAACTGCTGTGTCTCTACTACTACATGTGATGACTGTAATTCTAATTTCTGATAGTAGTTATCCTTTGACCACTAGTGGAATTGTTAAGAACAGTGAATACATGATGGGATAAGGAAAGTAAAGATGAATATTTGAGGACTTGATTGAGTCAATCAGATAGAATAAGTTATAAATTAACTGTGAAGCCCACTGAACTTATACTCTTCTTAGATGATCCTGAAATCTCAATTATTGAATTAAATCAAATTCTTTATACTCTTCTTTCCAAAAACCTCCAACTATAATCTTACTAAATTCATTGCATGGCACCTCTGTCCATCTAATTTATTTGTTTTTTACCACATACCTCTAACTCATTATTAAATCAACTTTTCCATCTGCTTAGATCTAGAATCTTTCTACTTCTCATTATTTTTATTTATGACACTCTAATCTAAACTAGTATAATCTTTCTCCTGTTTTATAATCAAATGGTTCCCTGACTTCCACCCTCTCCTCTACTTAGTAAATTTATTTTTCTGTAAATGTGAGTCAAACTATAGCAGACTATGTCACAAAAGTCTACCAAGAATACTTACATTGACCTAAAATGCTCTTCATGATATATGCTATAAAAATGTATTTCATATATGCCAAGTTCAGTGTCTCTAAATTGTCTTTCATAAACTACTAAAACTCCTCTTTTAATTGGTTTTTTTTGTGTGTGTGTGTGTGTGTGTGTGTGTGTGTGGTTTTTGGCTCACACCCGGCAGTGCTCAGGGGTTACTCCTGGCTCCATGCTCAGAAATTGCTCCTGGCAGGCACGGGGGACCATATGGGGCACCGGGATTCGAACCGATGACCTTCTGCATGAAAGGCAAATGCCTTACCTCCATGCTATCTCCCGGGTCCCTCCTCTTTTAGTTGTACAAATGGATTAGTTTCTCAATTCTTTAATATTTCTCTTTAAATAATATATTTTCAGTGAAATTTTCCACGAATAATTTATCTAAAAAATAAACGATTTGGCTTGCTAGATTGTAAAGGAGGCAACATGCTTGCCTTGTACATGGCTGTAGTGATTGTGATCCTGGTTCAAATTCTCAAATACAAGGTATGGACCCTTGAGCACTTCCTGGGATCTCTCCGAAGCACAGAGTGAGAAATACTCTTTGTGTTCTTTAAGCACTAATATTCCTTATATCTACACAAGTAGATTTAATTATTTCCTTATTATATCTTTATCCCATAATATATCTTCTGACAAGGAAGAAAATATTTTTTGATTGATGACCCCTCAATGTCTGTATCAATGACTTTTTGAATGTATTATCCAGTACTATTGGAGGGTTTTTTCTTTTTTTGCATGAGAACTTAAGACTTGTAATTATTATTTAATACCTATTCACGATATACAAATTTTAGGTGACTTACTTAAATATGAAAGTATTGTATTTGTAGACTCTTAGAGAAACCTAAAATATTTTTTACTTCTGTCAGAGTTATTTTGTCACAAAAGATAAAATAAAACTGGAGTAATTTATCAAAAACAGGAAACAAGCAAAAGATCAGTGGGATTCTAATGAACTTTCAGTGAAAAAGATAGTTGAGAAAGAACTCTGTAATTTTCAGTATGTACATGCTTAGAAGCTCAAGCCATTTTGTCTAAGTATTCAGGGTGGTAACCCAAAGTTGAAAACGTTTATATTTAGCTGCATTATTTGCGCTCATGTTTTTCCTTTGTACTGAAGACTTTCTAGAAAAGAATCCTTCCATTTTAGGGTGTGAGACATACTTTGCTATGCTTAGGACTTACTCCTTAGCTCAGGGATCACTCCTGGCAGTGCTCAAGGAATCACAGTGCTGTATAATAGTTTGAAAAGGAGAGATCTGCCTGCAAGACAATTGCCTAAGCTTCTGACTATATTCCTAGTACAGGATCCTTCCATTTTTCATTTCTCAGTACACAAAGAATGCGTTCAATAAGTAGATATTGCATAAATGGAAAAGTACTGGAAGAGAGCTCTAAAGTTGGAAATACCAGTAACTAGATATTAGATATATTATTAAGTCTGCCTTTGCTATGCCTTGGTACTTTTATCTATATAAAATGAAAGTACTGGACTTCATAATTAAGTCATTTCCAAGTATAAAATATTCTATAATTTTATCTGCTCATATATGAGCGGAGACATGCATACTTTCATCTAATGGAAATAAAGATATACTTCTTAAAATTTTCCTTTGCAAATATATTTTGGTTAATATAGCTGCCATCAATTTGACTTATAAAATAGTGTTTTCAATGATCTTTTAGCATGATAGATTAACTTTTATGTTCCTAAAGCCATTTCCTCTGAATGCTGCTGAATTCACACTTCACTAATGGCAAGGATCCGATTAGAACTAATTTCATAGTGATTCTTTGACATTTTCAAACATAGAAATGCTTTTCTGAATAAAAGTTAGCATATCATAAATTGTAAGTTACTATTAAAGTTCAGTCTAATACTGGGTAGTATATATGAAAAAAATTGGCTAAAATGCTAAACTCTTTCCCTTAATTTTTCCTTCTTTCTCTAATTTTAGCTACCACATATTCTACATTTTTGTGCACCTGAACTCTGTATCTAGATTTTGATGTGTCCTTAGCTATTTTATCAGCTACTCAATTTCATATTTGATAGTATTTAAAACTTGAGAAACTGTTAATGTCTTAACAAAAAGCATTGGCCAGCCAGTGTGATGAATGGGAAGTTAAGATAGAAACTTAAACCTGTAGCCATGGTGAGCTTCAGGAATAGTACAGGATACTGACAGTTATGACTGGAGAAGTAGTTTTAATATAAGCTTTAAGTCTTACTGAAATAATGGATTTGGTGCTTTTGGAAACTGGTCTGTGGCTAGGCTTCATTCAAAAGTAAAATGTTCCTATCCTACAATGGCAGCCAACTAGTGAATAAAGCTAAAAATGTTTATGACAGGGACAATATAAAAAATTAAGAAAATCTTTATTATTATTAATTTGGGGGGAGTTTGAGTCACACCCAACAGTGCTCTGGGTTACTCCTGGCTCTGTGCTCAGAAATGACTTCTAGCAGGCTCAGAGAACCATATGAAAAGTTGGGAATCGAACCAGGGTCCATTCTGGGTTGACCTTGGGTAAGGAAACACCTTATCACTGTGCTATCTCTTTGTTTTTAAGGAAAGCAACAAGTTAGGAAAATTAAGGGAGGAAGAGTAGGATATAGAGGAAAAATGTAGACTACAAGTTTGATGTAAGGAAAGATGGGTTTAATGAAGAGTATATATCAGGTATATATCAGGCCCTCAAATAGCTTAGTGTTAGAACATTTGACTTGCAAGTGTGAGGTTGCAAGTTTATTCAGTGATACTGTCCCACACTTACTGAGTACTGTCCTGTTGGTACAGTAGTTGGTTTTTAGGTAATTTGTGACAACTGAACACAAGTGTGTGGGAGAACTGTAAGTATATAAATCCTGGTCATTACAGTAGCAGCAGCAACAATAGAAGGTAGGAAAAATATGAGCCAATAAATTGATTTTAAAAAATAAATTGTATAGCTAATTGTATAGGGAATTTTGATCTTATCCATGAAAATTAGAGTTGTCATTTATGATATATGTCATCAAAAAACAAAAATCACTTTATAAAATTTATCATACAGATATAGACCATTTTTCTTCTTTTAGTTTTTGGGCTATACCCAGCAGCGCTCAGGGGTTACTCTTGGCTCCGCACTCAGAAATCACTCTTGGCAGACTCGGGGGACCATATAGGATGTCGGAATTCAAACCACAGTCTGTCCCAGGTCAGCGTGTAAGGCAAACGCCCTACAACTGTGCTACCTCTCGGGCCCTGATTTGGACCATTTTTTAAAAATAAAAATATCCAGATGTACCATTTTTCTATAAAATTTCAACACAAGGGGGCAGAGAGATGTAGCGGGATTAAGGTGCTTGTCTTTAAGCCCTGCAACAGATGAATGGCTAAAAAACTGTAGTACGTCTTTACAATGGACTATTATGTAGCCATCAGGGAGAGATGAAGTCATGAAATTCTTATGTACATGGAATCTATTATGCTGATTGAAAAAATCAGAGGGATAGAGATAGACACAGAATAGTTTCACTCATCTATGTGTTTTAAGAAAAAATAAGAGCATTACTGTAATAATGCCCAAAGACAATAGAGATTAGGGTCAGAAAGACCAGATCAAAATATGATGCTCACCACCAAGAATGGTGAGTGCAGTTAGGGAAATGACTACACTAACAACTATCATGACAATCTAGATAAGTGAGCAAAGTAGAATGCTTGTCTTGAATACAGGCAGGGGTTGGAAAGGAGGGAGGAAGCTATTGGTGGTGGGAGGGGTGAAGGAGGTATTCTGTTTATGACTGAAACCCAACTACAATCATGCTTGCAATCATGGTGCTCAAATAAAGATTTTATTAAAAAATAAAATAAAGTGACTTTACTCCAGTTCCCTAGAAGTACATATGACTTCCTGCATACTATCAGATCATCTTTGAGCACAAGAATGTGATTAAGTGCTGTGCACTTCTAGGTGTAGGCTCCAAAACTAATTTGATGTGATCTTTTGTAAAATTGCCCAAAAAAATCTTTCCTACTTTCCTTTTTTTCTTTTCTACCTTCCTTCAACTTTTTCTCCATTCTCTGTCCCTCCATCCATAAAATGGTTGGATTTTATATAGGGAGCATGTTAAATATAAAATACAGTTTTCTACACTTACTGTTCAATTAGCAGCAACTCACATTATGAGATTGCTATTGAGAACGTAAGTGGTTCAAGTATCCCAAGTGAGACCTTATTTGTTGTTAACTGGAATATCCTATAAATTACTTGTTTGTTTGATAATATTCTTTCCTTTTCTTTGGCCACAGGGAGAAAAATGAAATTTTAGAAGCAAACTTTCTAATACTATTATTTTGTTAACATGCAGAAAGTCAAGAAGACCAGAAATTGGAAAAAAAAAAAGATAATCTTAGTGTCTATTTAGGGAATTTATATGATCTTGAATGAGACTTCTAGATGACATTGAGAAATGGAAATAAGTTTCATAGCCAGCTTAGAAAAAGGAAGATTACAGAATCTTAATAACCTTAATAATAAGATAAAGAGCAGAAAAGATAAATTCAACAAATGACAAATTGATGTTAATCTCCTCAGATTACATGCTGAAGTTTTCAAGTCTTGAGTAGGAAAGGGAAAGCAAAGACAGAGAATATTAATTGAGTTAATTCTGGCATTGAAGAAATAGAGTTTTCTGAGTTTTTGAAGGAAAGATAAAAAAATTAATACCACAGAAGAACTTCATTGATGTAGAAGGTAGCTTTTTTAATTTAAATATTTTATTGATTTACAGCAATGTTTCCAAATTTACTTGGCTTATAACTTTTTTCAGAAAAAAATTAGAAATTTTTTAGAAATCTTTGAAGAAAAAACCTTCTTAGAAGTGTACCTGCTGGGGCTGGGCGGTGGCACTAGAGGTAAGGTGCCTGCCTTGCCTGCACTAGCCTTGGATGAACCGCGGTTCGATCCCCCAGTGTCCCATATGTCCCCCAAGCCAGGAGCGACTTCTGAGTGCATAGTAACCCCTGAGCATCATTGGGTGTGGCCCAAAAACCCAAAAAAAAGAAAAAAGAAAAAAAAAGAAAATATTTCCAGTTGCACCTGCAGCTATTACACTCTTGAATTGTCAACTCCTCCAAATCAACACCATCTAATCTATATTGGGCAACACTAGTTTACAATATTATGGACTTTCAGGGACTTTTTCTCATGTCTTTGAATCTTTGTAATAGTCACCATTTCCACCATTTCCACCATCAAAGTTTCAGTCCATCCTAACTTTGACTCTGACAGCAATTAGAATTTTTATTTGAGTCTAGGCGGCACCTTTTGAAAAGATAGTTTTAATTTGCAACGCAAATTAAGCTGAGGATCTTTCAGGAGCAAGGGAGAGGGGGGAGTAATATGATCAGGAGAAGCTTGAAAAGCATGGCAAGAACTTGAAATGGATGCATGACTATGCAAAGACTGAAAACTGGGATATCATTGGTTCATTATTCATGATGACATGGAGCATCATGAGCTTGATATTCTTTTTAATGGTAACAATTTTATGCTTCTTTTATAGAAACTGTCTTATATGTTTTTTTTTTTACAGACAATTTAACACTATAATATATATTTTCAGCAGGTATTTTCTACAGGAATAACAGATCTTTCCAAATTTTGTGTTTTACTCTTAAAAAATATTTAAACAATATTTCTACTCTTCCTTAACCTTTCTCCTGACAATCAGACTTATTGTCATAGGGAACAAATAGTAACTTAAAAGCCTAATTACAAAACAGGAGTATTAATTATTGGAAAATTGGGCCTCAAGATTTTGTGACTTTACCTTTTTCAGGATTGCAATTCAGTAATTTGTAGGACAAAGAAATGATTAATTTCTATCTCAAGTTTCTTGTTTGATAGCTCTTTTTTAAGCACATATGCATATTTTCCTTGTTCATAGTATACTTTAACAGTTGCTCTGATGGATATTACCCAGGAATTTTGGGAAATGGAATTGGTAGCATGTATCAATTTTGGGGGGAACAGTTAGGAGGAAGTAAGTTTCATCCACTTTATTTTTAGCCAAGTTTCAGTATAAAGCTGTCATATATATAATGGAAAGAGCAAACTGAAATGTACAAATATAAAGCATTTTGCAGAATGCTTATTTTGTGTCAGTTACTACTGTCAAAAGACAGTGACCAGAAAGGAGCTCTTAGGCATAGAAGATATGATGGTATATTTAAAAGAAACGGTGTCATGATCTCTCTTCTTTTGCAAAAAAAATAAATAAATAAATAAAAATCAAATACCAGGGGCTGGAGAGATAGCACAGCAGGTAAATTGCTTGCTTTGCAGGTGGCCAATGTAGGTTTGATCTCTAGCACCTCCATCTGGTCCACTGAACCCTGCTAGGAAAGAATACAGCCAGAATATAATCAGTATACACCTTTGCCCTGAGTAATAGGGGGTGTGGTACAAAACACAAAACACAAAAAGCAAAAACATACTCTACCAAATCAGTAAAGTCCAGGAGTTTTTTTTTTTAAACAAAACAAAACATTAAAGCATTGTATAAACTTAGGTAAATAAACTCTGAGCAAAGCATTCAAGCTTCACGATGTTGAGGAACCTTATCCAACAACCAATTTAAAGCCTGAAAATATATATCACTTGGGAATAAAGAAATTCTGCCTCCAGACTTCCTTTGGATTCAAGGTTACAAATATCAACTCTTGCTAGAATTTCTAGTCTGAGAATTTGTTCTTTAAATTAGAGACTTTCTAGCTCCCCTATTGCTTAAAAATCTCTGTTCGCATGCCTTTTCTCTTATTTGTATTTTATAATGTATTATATATTTATATTAAAATTTTAATAATAGGCAAGGGATTAAGAAACCTTGCTTTAGGTTTAGAGGTCAAGTTGAGTCATTTCTAATTAAAATCCAGTGAAACTTTCTGGTTAGAAAATTTCATTGAATTTTACTTAGACTGTAGGAAGGAAAAAAGGACTAAGTATGTGGGCGAGAAGACAAGCATATGATTTGCATTCTAAATTTTTTTTAAACCAGAAACCAAATAAAAATGCTTCTGGTGATGTGTGTTTGAAGGACACTAAAACTGAAAAATGCATATATATCCTAAGGCAGTGTGTCTGCCTATAAAGATTAGACAGTTAAAAAGTTAAGGGGCAGAGAGGTAAACTCCATATGGTAGTTGGATTGGGACAATGATTTTATCAATTATATCTAGAAAACCAAGTCGTGCAAACAAAACAAGGAATAAGTAAAAAGGAATGGATTTCATATAGGTATTAGTTATTGATCCAAATAATCAATGCAGAATAGCTTAATTCATTATAATATAGAACATGCTTGTTCTCTCTCTATATATGTAGATATATAATTATTACTTTACAAAATATATTCATAGGTATTTACAGTGAATTTTAGATAGCTAATGCTAAGAGTACTATTTTCTCAAGTTATGCTTTGCGACTCAAATATCAACAAAAAATGATTGCTAGAGATTAGTATCAAAAACACTTAGATTCTAAAAAAGTTAGGACACATTTAATAGTAAATGTCATTAAATATAAAATACATATCACAAATATATCAATACATAAGTGTTGTTCTAATATAAATTAATGAGTCCTAGTGTTGGTGGGGGTTGGAGAAGCCTTTCTTGGCTGACTGGACCCAGCTCCTGCAGGCCCTATGGCGTGGAAGGTTTGAAGGTTGCAGAGTGATGCAGAAAAATTCACAAAACAGTCAGATCAAGTTCCAGGAGTCAGCCAGCTTTATTTCACGCTCCTAACCAACATATACATTTCCTCACATGGCTTCTATGCTAAGCCTTTTCTTAGCAGCTACCTCTCTGTTCCTTCTCTGGCTCTCTCTGCCCCTGTCTCCGTCAGCTGCTCTTCAGGCTTCATTGCTGACTGACTACCTTTTGCTGATTTGATTCTCCCTGCTGATTCTCCTTATTGATTCTCTCTGCAGATTCTGATTCTGATTCTCTCTCAACTCTCCTTCTTATCTCCTCTGTCCCCCAAAGTAGACTCTTCTTCCCACCCATTCCAGGTGTGGGCAGTTCTGGCCATTCGGGCGGGATAAATAAGAAGTTGGAGAAGGGGATATACCCACATTCTCCACCTTTTTTTTTAATATATATTATAGAAGCACTATTGATAAGTCTAGAATCCCAGTTTCTTTTCATAAGCTTCTCTAAACAAAATCACAAGAATTTTTCTGCAGAATACAGTTTGAAAATAAGCTGCTACATAAGATGCACAATATAACATCATAGCAATTGGGAAATATTCACTTAAATAGCTGAGAACTTTCGAAACTCTAACATGCATTTCCCCAGAATTGTGCAAGCTAATATTAAAGCACTAAAGTGATATATAAAATTTTCTGTTTGCAGTGGAGCTTAGAACAAAACAATAAGATTCATACAGATAAAACACAATGTAACCAGCAATATAGTGACCATTAAAAATAGGGTCAAGATATTAGCATAGGAGAAAGTTAAGTTTTTGGAGGTAACCCAGGTGCAGGAAGTTCTGAAAGCAGCTTCTCCTTTCTTGGTCTTTAACTGGTCTTGGATCCTACATCTTCTCAATCTTCACCTTCATTGTTAGGCTGCTGGGGTGTCCTCAATAAACTGCTGCAGGTTAGAAGTCCGAGGTCCTCACAAAAGGCCTCTGGATAGAGGAAAGAGGGTAGATGATGGTATCTGGGACGCTGTCCAAAGTTTTCAACTCTTTTCCCTTCACTTCTTGCTTCTTTCTCACCTGAGTGAGCCTCTGCCACCATAAGTGGTGGGTCTACTAAGTGAGGCTGGGGATGAATTGACAGAACCTATGTCGATTGGGAGCATATCTGCTACTTTCACTGGCATTTCACCAAGTCTATATACTTTAGCAGCTTTTGGTCCCCTCTCTCCTTTTACAATATCAAACTCCACAGTCTCCCCATCTCCAATGCTACACAGAAATTTCCTGGAATTGTTTCTCCTAATAGCTGTCCAGTAAACAAAGACATCTTTGGTGTTATTTCTGTTCATAAATTCATAACCATTCCGAACACTGAACCATTTAACAGTGCCCAGGATTTGGATTGCCAGAACTGGCTTATCTACCTGACTCAATGCTTGAGTCACGGGGGTATCTTCGGTTTTTTAGACTCTAAGTCTCCAGAGATGGTAGCTGGCTTATCATTCTTGGTAGATGGGGATCTCTCTGCTTTAGTGTCAGTTGTAAACAATAAATGATCAATTTTGGGAAGGCCTTTAGATCACCACCACTGGGAAGGCACTCCTCTCCTCTTGTAGCATGTGTGCAAGAGAATTTCTAGGGCGCCTGGCATGCAGAGTCCAGAGTAATAAATGCAGATAGATGGACCAAAGCAAGATGAAGCAATTCAGAACAGGAGCCATACACACCTATGTACCAGTGAAAGGTACAGCACATTCAGTACAGCTCGAGGGGGCTGTCATGGTGATAATTCATCAAAAGGTCAAGTCACTCACCATCAATACAGTATTCTTCATGGGTCTGGGATTC
>PVKC010011940.1:0-24153 GCA_004027635.1 Crocidura indochinensis | reverse complement strand
AAAGGTAGAGTAGGGATAGGAATACATGGTTAGGGCACAAACAGAATGTATCTGTATAAAGATGGCTAGCTATAATACATTAAACCAAACCCACTAAATGAACAAAATCAGGAGTGAACCTTAATAATTATAATGTGTCAATGTAGATTTATCTTTCTTTTTTTAAAAAATAAAATATAAGTAGGACTGGAGAGATAGCACAGCGGTAGGGCATTTGCCTTACACGAGGCCAACCCAGGACCCATGGTGGTTCGATTCCAGGCATTCCATATGGTCTCTCAAGCCAGGAGAGATTTCTGAGCGCATAGCCAGGAGTAACTCCCGAGCATCGCTGGGTGTGACCCAAAATTAAAAAAAAATAGATATATAAAAATAAACATTCTGGTGAGTGATACTGACAATGAGATGGCTAGTACACAGGCATGTGGGAAATCTTTGTTTTTAGAATTTTACTGTTAAACTAAACTACTTTAAAAGGCAAAAATCAAAACAAAACAAAAAATAACTAGAAAAAGAGAGGGGGAGAAGCATTAAAATAAGGTCTAATACCTTAAATTGGATTAACCCTCTAACAAGCAACAATTATACACTCTGGCTGATAAGGGGGTGGGGTGGCCCACACTTGGTGGTTCTCACGAGTTACTTTTGGCTCTATGCTGAGGAATTAATTACTCTTGGAGGGCTCTAGGGACCATATAAAATGCCAGGGATTGAAACCAAGTGGGCTGCATGCAGAGAAAATGCCCTACCAGTTGTAGTATGGCTTCGGCCCCTCTGATTTTTTTTTTTAAGTAAAGATACACAAAGAAATCTGCTTTTAACAGATTTCACACTTTTTTTTTTTAACTGAACTACTTGCTCATAGTTTATTGTCCTTTTTTAAGAAAATAAATTCTTTAGGGGCTGGAGCAATACTACAGCAGATAGGGCACAGTCACTTTCCTTGCTCTGGATTCATTCCCCAGAGCCCACCAGAAGTGATTCCTGAGAATGGAGTCAGGAATAAGGGGGTACCAGGGATTAACAGGATTAACACTGCTAGGTGTGGTCCAAAAACCAATAAATAAATAATTTAACTGAATGACTATGAGATACACAGTTAGAAAGTTGTTCATGGCTGAGTTTCAGTCTTACAATGTTCATACCCATCCCTTCACATTTCCTACCACCTTAAAATAACTTTGAGGGTTGAAGTGGTAGTACAGTGGGCAAGGTGCTTCACCTTACACCCAGTAGACCCAAGTTCAATACTCAATATCCCAAATGGTCCTCTGAGCACTCCAGGAGTGATTTCTAATTGCAGAGCCTCGTGTCCTGCCAGGTTTCGCCCAAAACAAAATAAATGAAAGGGGCTGAAGAGGTAACACAGTAGGTAAGGTTCTTGCTTCGCATGTGGCCAACCCAGGTTCAATCCTTGGCACCACATAAGATTCCGTGAGCACTGCCAAGAGTGATCCCTGATTACAGAGCAAGCAGCTAAGTCCTAAGCATGCTGGGTATGGCCCCAAAACAAAAAAAAAAGCTACTGAAAGTAGTGGAGAACAACCAGAAGACAGAAACTAGGATGTCAATATTGGAGAGGGCATTTATCTATACTGAGTGATGTAGCTGCTTGACAGAAAGGAAATACCAGCATAAATAGTGAAGAATAGCTGAATTCAAGGAAGTTTCAATCATGCTGATTGAATAAGTCATAATAATATTGGCCAAAAGTATTAAAGGATTAAGATTGAAGCTGGCAGAACAAATAGAATAGAGAACAAAAGTTTAGAAAAGATAATTCCCAAGTTGATAAATAAACTCTGATTCTTGGCTAAGCCCTAAACTACAAAATACCTTCCTTCAAGAGAGTTTCCAGAGACCTCAAAGAAAAGCAAAAGCTAGTGACTGGAAAAACTGAGTAAGATGTAAGCTATTGTACAATGCAGGAGAGACAGTTTGCAATTGCAAGTCTATTCAGTAGCCTGGAAGGAACAAAAAATACCCATATACATTTTTATTATAGTAAATTCAATATGTAAAATCCTAATAAAATATTAATATAGTTTTAATTTAACATTAAATGAACATTCTAATTCATTTGAAAGACGACATCAAGAATCACAATGTAATTTTAAAGAACATATAAGAATTTCCAGTGTTCTAACTATAGTGATCAGCCAACTATACTGATTAAGTCACTGTGTTCAAAACATAAAAAAAAAACCAGATTTTAAAAACAAAGAAACAGGGCCACTGATGTGTCTTAGTGATATAGCACATTCCTGGCATGTATGAAATCCCAGGCTTGATCTCCATAGAACAGCACAGATACACAGAAGAGTCATACAAATAAGCCAACCTCACAGTAGATAGGTAGAAGTGACACTATCAATCAATGGGATGAGTCATTTAATAAATACTTATCCATATGTACACATGAAATTCACACCACCAAGAAAATGATTCCAGATGTCGAAAGAAAAATTAATAAAACTTAAAATATAAGCAGATATCTATATATCCTTGGTAAGGAACAATATCTAGGGTTTAGTGGTTTTTTTCCCTTTTCTTTTTTTCCTCCTCCCTTTCTTTCCATCCAATGACATTACTGGTGTAATACTCAGGGATCTCACACATCCGCAGTGTGTTGACATGTTCAGCTGCCCACTTGCACACACAGGGCCAGTGCTCAGTAGAGGTTGCACTTCTTGAGTATGACACTTGTGCACAATCTGTGAACATTCTGGCTCACCATGGGTCCCAATGGTGCTCACACATGTGCTTAGTGGGGTATTACATGTCAGAGCACTTTTTTCACATATTTTCTAAAAAAAAAACTGTGGTGCTCACTAGGGCCCATACCCTTTATTTGGGATGCCTGCACACACCTAGTCTGCAGTGTGGCCAGAAATCACTATAATGCGGCCACTGAAAGCAAGGCTGCCAGGATCATCCAGGTGCACGGGGGCCTGAACTCACCATCTCACTTTTGCAAAGGAGGTATGTTAACCTCTGATCCATCTCCCCATCCCCAGGAGGAACATCACTTTCACTAACTGAAAATTACAGCTAATACAATTAATACAACTGAAAGTATCACAGTTCGTTAAATAATAAACCATTGACTAGGAAAAAAAATGTCAACAGACAAAATGAACACAATACTAGCATCAAATTATATTTAAAAATCAACTTCTGGGGCCCGGGAGATAGCATGGAGGTAAGGCGTTTGCCTTTCATGCAAAAGGTCATGGGTTCGAATCCCGGTGCCCCATATGGTCCCCCGTGCCGGCCAGGAGCAATTTCTGAGCATGGAGCCAGGAGTAACCCCTGAGCACTGCCGGAACAATTTCTGAGCATGGAGCCAGGAGTAACCCCTGAGCACTGCTGGGTGTGACCAAAACAAAAAAAAAACCAAAAACAGAATAGCAAATCACAATTGTTAATAAGGAATAAAAAAACAGGTCTCCATACAATTTTGTCCCAAGTGTGACCACTTATAGACACCTTTGACTCAATATGGCAGTCTCTAGCAAAGCTGAAGAAACACTATCCTATTATTCTGTAATTTTACTTTTAGGTACATAACCATAAGAGACATTCTTGCACACACATACAAGGAGATAAAAGCTACAAAAGGAAACAAACCAAATGTCCATCAAGAGAAAAACTGACAAAAGAGCTGTATAATACTGCAATTACAATTAAGCAAGAATTCTATACATCAAGACAAACCAATGATTGAGGAAGAAAACAATATGTAGGATATGTTAGTATGTCTCCCTTATACACAGTTTGGGGAACAGGAGAGAAAGTCCAACAGGAATGGCACTAGCCTTCCAGGCAGCAGAACCAGGTTCAATCCCTAGCCTCCCAGTTGGTTCCCTGAGCACCACTCTGGTGCTGAAAGCAAAAACATCCCAAACAAAACAAAACATATTAAAATATTACTCAGGGACAAACATTTAAAGGGAGAACAATGTCAAGAAACTGAATACACATTATGGTTGTTGTTATGACTGAGAGAGAGGAAAGGGCTTTAACTAAAATGGAAACTTTTTTTTTCCAGGCCACATCTGGCGGTACTCAGGAATCACTAGTTATGAATCATTACCTATTATCTACTTTCTTATGAATCGAGTTGTTATATAATGGGTGCCAATTTGCAAATTAGCATGTCCCTGAGATAAAGATGACCAATAAAATATAACTAGAAATAACTGAACTGGATATGGAAAAGGTATTGAAAGGGGACTTGTTCACTGGGTCACTGCCTCCCCTTCCTGTATTCCTTGCTGGCTGGAATACAATCACAACGAATAGGCTAGAAGGATCAGATTTCACAAACACAAAATGATCTTGAAAGTCAAAAACTAAAAATGACAAAACAAGAAGATTAAAGGAGTAAAGTCCTTGATAATCATGTAACAGCCATATCTTGAGAGGAAAAACAAAAACAAAACAACTCTTTAAAGTACCTCTATAGGTAACTAACTGGGCAGTGAAGGTTCAAGGATCCTAACTTCTTTTTTTGGGTTTGGGGTCACACCTGACTATGCTCAGGGGAACATACGAGATGCTGGGATTGAACCTGGGTGACTGTATGCAAAGCAAGCATCTTACCACACTGTACCACAGTTCTGGCCCCTGGCTCAAATATCTTTTAAGATACAACCAAACCTACTGCTAATTGGCCACAAAAGCAAATAGGAGTGAATTTAAGATAAAAAAAAAGGGGGGGGGTCATGCCTGATCCTATCCACTGCTACACTACATTTATATAGGCTTAATATTTTAATACTCTATTTAAACACCATGGTTACAGATTGTTAGGATAGTCCTAACAATGTGGATGAACGAGGGAAGTAGAAAGCCTGTCTCGAGTACAGGTGTGGGTGGGGTGGGGAGGAGGGAGATTAGGGACAATGGTGGTGGGAAGGTTGCACTGGTGAAGGGGGGTGCTCTTTACATGACCGAAATCATACAACTACAATCATATTTGTAATCACAGTGTTTAAGTAAAGATAATTTAAATTAAAAAAAAGAAAATGGAAAACCTATTTACAAGAAAACGGTGGTAATCATTTATTTTTTGCTCCTCAAAAATTAAATAATAAACCATCATGGTTACAAGGTCGTTATTAATAAAGTTGTGGGTTTGTTTTTTATTTTTTTTCCAGCACAGTGGGTAAGGCACTTGCCTTGTATGCAGCTGACCCAGTTTTGATCCCCTGCATCCCACATGGCTCCCCGAACCTACCAGAAGTGATTCCTGAGCACAGAGCCAGGACTAAACCCTGAGTACTGCCAGGTGTGCTCCCCCCCCCCAAAAAAAAAAGAAAAAAGAAGTCATTTATGATTGAATTTCAGTCATACAATGTACAATACCTTCACCAGTGCAAAATTCCTACCACCAATGTCCGATTTCCTTCTCCTTATCTGCATCTTCTCTTCTCTACTTTCTTCCCCTTTCCCTCCTTATCTCCCTCTCCCTTCCCCCTTATTTTAGACACTGTTATGTACAATAAAGGTATCATGCCTATACCTATTCCTATAAGGATAACCACGAATAGATCAAACACTCATGAAATTTATATGGAACAAGAAACCTCTGTGAATAGCTAAAGCAGTACTTGGAAAAAGAAAATGGGAAGCATCACTTTCCCTAACTTCAAATTATACTATAAAGCAGTAGTCACTAAAACAGCATGATACTGGAATAAAGACTGACTCTCAGATCAATTAATGTTTGATATGGGGGAGGGCAAGAAATATGAAATGAAGCAAAAAAAAAATCTCTTCAATAAGTGGTGTTGGGAAAACTCACCAAATACATGCAAAAAAGTGTATTTAGACCTCTAACACTGCACAGAAGTCAAATCAGAATGGATTAAAGACCTTGATATCTGAATTGAAACTGTAAAATACACATAGAAAAATGTAGGCAAAACACTCCATGACATTAAAACTAAAGGCATCTACAAGGAGGAAACACCACTGGTCAAGCAAATGAAAGCAAAGATAAACTGGACTACGTTAAACTAAGAAAGGTTACCTCAAAGGAAATGGTGACTAGGATACAAACATTGCTCACAAAAGTGATAAACGATTTCCCAATCTGACAAGGGGTTGATACTCAAAATAGACAAACAAGACACTGGTAGAGTTTAGCAAGAAATAAAAATCTCACCCCATCCAAAAATTGGGAGATGAACAAGCATTCCCTCAAGGATAAAATTCAGACACCCAATAGATACATGAATAAATGTTCCACAACATTAATCATCAGGGAGATGCAATTCAAAACCACAATGAGAAACTATCATACACAGAGAGTAGTACACATCACAAAGAACAAGAACAACCAGTGTTGGTGCAGATATGGGGAGAAAGGGACTCTCATTCACTGCTGATGTGGATGTCTATTGGTATAGACCAGTGGTCCTCAAACTATGCTCCGCGGGCCACATACTGTATTTGTTCCCATTTTGTTTCTTCACTTCAAAATAAGATATATGCAGTGTGCTTAGGAATTTGTTCGTAGTTTTTGTTTTTACTATAGTCCGGCCTCCAACGATCTGAGGGACAGTGAACTGGCCCCCTGTTTAAAAAGTTTGAGGACCCCTGGATAGACTTTTTGGAAACTTGGATATCCTTAAAAAACTAGAAACTGAACTTCCATATGACAAAGCAATACCACTCCTAGAAATATGTCCTAGGAGTCCAAAAACACAATATAGAAAAGCCATCTGCATCCCTATGTCATCAAAACAATAAGACTTGATTTTTTATTAACAATATTTCACTTCTTAAATTTTAAATAGATTACCAAATGTTTCCCCTAGTCTGTTGGCCAAAAGTTAAAATTCAAGGTAGCATGTATACTTTATGAGTGTGGTCAAGCAGTGTAGCTAATAAATCACTAGAAACTGGCTAACTATACTATGAAAGTAGTTACTATACTATTGCCACCAGCACAGTCACTGCCAATTTGGATAACAGATTCGACAATAAAATGTCTTGGCTCTGGGCTAGTCAGATGAAAAAGACCAAAAACAATTAGAAGAGTAAATGGAAAATACTGTTGTCAGCCTTTTCCACATTTTTTTTTCAATGCATCTCCCTGAGCTTAGGGCAATTCTTTTCATCTTCTACAACTGGTCATCTGGGAAAAAGAAAAGACACCCATCATCCAAGAACAAAGTATCCTCAGACAAAATGTCAAGTTATCTACAATTGAAAAAGGAAGGTTTTTTTTTTTAAAGAAATACTTTATTTCACTGATATATTGAAATGTTACTGACTGTTAGACATCTAAAGTTTTAAAATGTGCTAAACAAACCAAGTAAAAACAGAAATTTGAGATTGGGTAGATTTTGATCAAAAAATTATCTGAAATAATTACTTACATCATGTGGGGAATAAAAGCAGACTGTTCATATATCAGCATGTTAGAGAAAGATATTACACCTATCATGGTTACACAGCATAGTTTATCACGGATACTACACACTGTAAAGCATGCTTTCCTAAAGAGCCAGCCAGCAGTTTGGTCTATCAATTAGGGTGAATCACCTGCCCTGCAACTTACCGTAGTTTTTACACTTAGTTGGTTTCTCACTAATACCATTTAACTTCATTCTTTGGCTTTTTCTTTGGCTACCTAATCTCACTCCCTCAATTTGGTGCTGCCATTTTCTCAGACTGCTTCTGTGCTTTTTGTATTGTGTCTTTATGTTCCTAGGTATATCTCTAGGAGTACTTATAGATGGACCATATGGGAGCTCAATGTTCAGTTTTTTGAGAAATCTCTATATTGTTTTCCATAAAGGCTGGATTAGAAGGCATTCCCACCAGCAGCGAATGAGACTTCCTTTTTTCCCACATCCCCACCAACACTGATTGTTCTTGTCCTAATGAAAAACTACTTTACAGCTTTAATGAAAACCAACACCAAAGAAGTTTGACTTAACTATAACTTTCAGTTTTGCATTTTACCCATCATACTCTTTGTGGTTACTGATTTATATAGCATTACAAACAGCTGAGGGTGGCTAAAAAGCAAAACAAAAAAAGTGTTGTTTTGTTTTGTTGTGTTTTTTGTGGACAATCAGATGTTACTCAGATACATTGGTCTGTAATTTCTTTCTATTTTTTTTTCCAGATGCAGCAATACAAAGGGCTTATTCCTAGCTCAGCTCACTCCTGGTGGTGCTTGGAGGACTACATGGGATGCCAGAGACCAAACCCAAGGTGGCCACATTCAAGGAAAATGCCCTACCTATTGTACTATCTCTCCAACACCTGTAATTTCCTTTATAAGTGATGTTTCTGACTTTTAGTATTGATATTGCTGGTCTCACAGAAACTGTAAGAAATTCTATTTCTTATTCATTCTGGAAAAGTCTGAGAACAGAGAAAGCAGGTCCTCTAAAAGTTTGGAAGAACTCATTAGAGAACACATCTGGCCTTGAGCTTTAGTTTGTGAAGGAAAACTTTTGATTACTGTTTTAATTTCTGTGTTAGCAATCAGTCTGTTCAAGTTTTTATACTTCCTCCTGGTTCAGTCTTATAGACTCATTGGGTTCTAAAATTTTACTATTCCTTCTAGTCTCTAATTTTGTGACATAAATTTCTGAGTAGAATGACCTTTTTATACTTATTTGCTCTGCCTTTTCATTTTTTTAATTTATTATTTTATTATTTACTATTTATTATTTTTTCTGTTTTCTTCAAGCTAAAAGTCTGTTGGTTTCATTTATCTTCATTGGGGGGAGGTTTTTTTTTTATCAATGATTTTTAACTTTTTTTTTTTTTACTATTTATCTCTCTCCTTCTATCTACCTACTTTAAACTTCCTTTGCTCTTTTTCAAGTTTCTTCAGATGTGAGATTAGGTTATTTATTTGATTCTCATTTTCTGATTAAAAAAAAAAGCCAATACTGCTATGAACCTCCCTCTTAGAACAGCTTTGGCTATCTCATGTTCTACTGTTGTCTTTATTCTCGTTTGTTTCCTAGAATCCATCTTCCTTCTTTGATTTCCTCTTGATTCATGATTATTATTTCAGTCTTCAAGTATTTGAATTTTTCCCAGGTTTGTATCTTTTATTTTTACTGTTACAACACTGTGTTCTTAGAAGACACTTGGTATTATTCTATCTTCTTGGTGTTCATTCTTGTTTTGTGTGCCAATATGTGTTCCCTATCCTGAGGAATATATAAAATGTGAAGAAATGTGTGCTTCGCTTTCGAGAGCTCTAAATATCTTTACTAAAACCATGCACCCTTATTTTTTGTCTGGTTATTTTCTGTATGAAGACTGTAGAGGTAAAAATTTCCTACAACTTCTATTTGAGATCTTTCTTCATGTATTTTAGTAGTTGCTAACATATATTCTGATGCTCCTTTGCTGTAGCTATATTAGGTTAAATCTTCTCAATGTATAGATCCCATGATTACATAATATCTCACATTTGTCCTATATAACTTTTTAAATCTAAAGTCTAATTTGATGTATGTATAGCCAGTCTTCTTAAGTCTACTCTAGTCCATTAGATTATTTTCTAGCCATTCAAGCTAATCACTTTCTTTATGATGACAGGTCAGGTATGTCTTTTGTAAGCCGCAGAAGGCTGAATTTCCTGATTCATTTGGCACTCTCTGCCATTCGATTTCTAAATTCAGACCATTAAGTTTAAGTGAAATTACTGATAAAGAAACTGATTACCATTATTTATGTGGATTCTGGATATTTCTAAAGTTTTTTTCTTTAGACTTTTCCTAGTATCTTCTTCTGTATTATTTTTCTTTGGCCTTGTCTTAGTCTCTTGTTCTGTACTTTGATATCTGTCTTTTAGTCAAGGGTCAGGTTCCCTTTTGTCTCTATTTGTCTTGAGATTATCATGAGGCTTGCTCTTAAATTGAGTCTACATCCCTGTTAAGTTCACAGCAGGTGAGACTCAAGTTCATTATACAATGTTCTTTTATTACTCTCTTCCAATTCCCACATTTTGTTTTTATTATCTGACTTCCTCCAAGTAGAATTTCTTTACCTTTTATAGAAAACCATTCAGTGCTTCTTGCAGAGCTGCTTTAATGCCCATATAATTTTTATTTTAGCTATTTATTGAAAAAGCTTGGTATCACATGTACAAATTTGAGTGATAACCTGGCTAGATAATGTTTTCTTGTTTAAACATTTATTTCATTCAATGTGTTGGCAGTCATATCATTAATTCCTTACTGGTTTATGGGTTCTTTTTGATAAATCTTTTGCAAGTTCTATACTGCATTCCCCTATAAGTAAGATTTTACTCTAATCTTATGGGATTCTAGCTCTACCTTTGGCTTTTGCCATTTTAATTATAATGCTCTTAGTGCTCTTCTACTTGGGTTTATTTTGTTTGGAACTCTCTAAACTTGGATCTTGGATTCTTCTTGCTTTGATCTTGAATTCAAACTTGCTTCTTGGATCCGAGTAAAGACTAGATCTTCAGATTGGGAAAGTTGTTGGTTATATTTTAGAGCAATAATTCTTCATCCATTCTCTTCCCTCTTCCAGAATGTCTGCGAGTTATTCCTCTTGTAATCCAAAAGATCACTTGTGTTTTCTTCATTTTTCTTAATTCTTTTGTCCTCCTTCTGTTCTTTGATGATGGTATCATTTCTTATTCTCAAGCACAATGACACATTCCGTGGCTCTTTCATTCTGTTGCTGAGCCCACCTTTTAGTTCACCTGTGTTCTTTAGTTCGATGACCTCTAACTTTGTCCACATTTTCTTTTTCCTTTTTGAAACCTTCTTTTTCCTTACCATCGCTACTTTGAAGTCTTCAACAGGGAGGCTAGAGTGCTCTTCTGTGCTCGATATCTTACTGAGCTTCTGCCTTTGTCCACTAATAAAGATGAGCTCCTCTACCTCTTCATTGTGCCTGGTGAGGTATGAAGGCTTAGGGAAAAAGAGTATGGCACTCTAGGGTTCAAGTTGTCAATTCGACACAGAGATCAAGTTTGTGCTGCTCTAAACTGCAGATGGACATTTAGAGTTACATGCTTCATATATTAGTTATGTCCTTAAGGACAAAGGGTTCAGTGATGCCTCCCACTTTTCACATTTAGAGTACTCCCATGTGCTTGCTTTTGATTGTAGTTTGTAAGTTTGGGCAGATGCTTACAAAGAAACTTTCAATAGTCTCTGGAAAAAAAAAAAATCTTTAAGGCTGTAATCAGATGTAATGGAGCAGAGGGAGAAATTTTTCTTTTCTTTTCCATTTTTTTTTCCAATTTGGGGCTGTTTTTACTCAGTTTTTATACCTTTAGCTTGGCATGGTCACAGCCTAAACTAGTCACATTGGCTAGTTTGTGTGCCCACAAATGTATGCCTGCTGTAACTGTCAGTCACAGATCCTTATCTGGCCCAAGTTTTGCTTTTTTTTTTTTTTTTTTTTTTTTTTTTTTTTTTTTTTTTTTTTTTTTTTTTTTTTTTTTGGTTTTTGGTTTTTGGGCCACACCCGGTTACACTCAGGGGTTACTCCTGGCTATTCGCTCAGAAGTCGCTCCTGGCAGGCACGGGGGACCATATGGGGAACCGGGGGATCGAACCGCGGTCCGTCCTAGGTTAGCGCAGGCAAGGCAGGCACCTTACCTCCAGGCCACCGCCCAGCCCCAAGTTTTGCTTTTTGATCAAGTTTTCGGCTCTTTCCCTGGGCAGCATTCCCTGCTGTTATTGCAGCTGGGTTTGGGTTTAGGGGCTACACAATGATGCTCAAGGGACCACTGCAGACTGAAGATTTAACTATGGACAGGCATGTGCCAGGCAGTACCTTAACTCTTGTACTATCTGCCTGGCTCCTCTCTGGGCAGCATTTTGTGTCTTGACTCTGACCCTATCCCTTCCATTAGGAATCCTTTTTATCTGTTCCACTGTTTTCTGTTCCACCATGGTTGCTATCTCCCACTGCTGGTTGTTAGATATTCCCATGCATTTCTTACACTGGACTGCATATGGGATTCTCTGTCTAATTTTTGGTAATTTACATTTGAGAGAAATCAGTGCAGTCCTAAATGGCTCCTTTCTCCACTATCTTGGCCTCAACCCCTCTATTCTGAAACCCTAAATTGTGACTTTCACAATCAAGTTTTTAATCCTTTTGGAACTGTTTTATATATGGCATTTTTATATGACATTTGAGGGTAAGAGCCCCTTTTTAGTTCTTATGTAATTAAACAATAATCCCAACATTTGCAGACTATTCCATTTTCTCATTTGAATTGTAATACTAGCTCTACATAGATCAGATTTCCATGTAGATACAGATCCTAGTTTCATCTCAATTTTCTCTCAGAATCTATTTGCCTTTCATTTCCCTAACACTACATTAACTCGGCTGATAAAACTGGACGTTGCCAGTTGAGAGAGATAGCTCAAAAAGATGGCCATATGCTTTAAACGCAGGATCCCTGTGTTCAATCCCTTATACCACACAGTCTCCTGAGCACTGACAGGAGGGATTCCCCTGAACTAAGGTAGTAGTGCCACATACACACTGGGTATGGCTGAAAAACATCAATGAAACAAAAATATTAAAACCTATGTTGTTTTTGTTAATTCTCACAGGTTCTCCTGGCTCAGTGTTTCAGGATCCTTTGAGTTGTTGAGGGGATCATGCAGTCTCAGGTATCTAATATAGATCACCTATAACCTTTGAGCTATCTCCTGAGTTGTGTACTGAGTCTTAAAATCTGGTAGGACAGATATAGCATGGAGGTAAGGCGTTTGCCTTTCATGCAAAAGGTCATTGGTTCGAATCCCGGTGCCCCATATAGTCCCCCGTGCCTGCCAGGAACAATTTCTGAGCATGGAGCCAGGAGTAACCCCTGAGTACTGCTGGGTGTGACCACCCCCCCCCAAAAAAATCTGGTAGGACAAATGCCCCAGAAATACTTTGACTTTTTTTTTTTCTGGGCCACGTCCAGCGGTACTCAGAGGTTACTCCTGGTTCTGCACTCAGGAATCACTCCTGGTGGCTCAGGGAATAATATGGGATGCCAGGAATTGAACCTGTGTCAGCCAAGAGCAAGGCAAATGCCCTATCGCTGTACTGTAGCTCCGATCCCAATATTTTGACTACTTTTGACCCTTCACTTTTTTCAAATAAATTTTGAAATCAGGTTGTCAGATTACACAAAAATAAAATCATACCTGGAAGGGTTCTCAATTGAATTAATAAATTTTATGACTACTTTATTGATAAGCTTAGATAATAGTCCCACCTATGATCATGACACATTCCCACATTTTTTTAGGTCCTCAGGTCTTTCAATATATTCTATATGTCTTTCATATAAAGGTTTCTAAAGCTATCTTATCATTACTTTTATATTCATTCCCAGGTTGGTTTTTATAAACAATTGTGAAACTATAGTTTTAAATAATTTAAAATTTTCTACTGTGAGTGGTTACTTCCATTACTGCTAGCATAACAGAACTGATTTTACCTCATTGGTCCTATGTTCAGTCACTTACTAACTACTATATTATCCTAAAAAAATTTACAGATTCCTGAATTTTCTATGGATGTATTCATACAGGCTCTAAGTCAATTCTAATCATTTCCTATAACCTTGTGACTTCTCATATTTTACCAACTGACTCGATGCTTGCTATAGGTAAATACTGAAGAGGTGAGGTAATAATTGACATACTTAGTTTATTGCAATCATTTTAAATGATTGCTTTAAGGTTTTCCTATCAATATGTTATACATGGTGTTTTTTTTTAATACATAATCCTATCAGGTTAAGGAATTTCTCTCCTATGTTTAGTTTGGTATGAGTTTATACATTAAAGAAATAGCAAAATTTAGTAAGCACATTTTCTTCATCTTTTAAATTAATATATTTATTCTTAAACAATTCATATGGACAACTACATTAATAGAGCTCCTAATTCAGAATCTAGCTTATCTACCTAGAATAATTCCCAAGCATCACATTTGAGTGCGGCCCCAAAGTATAACAAAACAAAATATATAGCATTTCTTTATACATTGCTGGCTTTAAATTATCTAGCTATTTTTCATAGCCTCTTACTTTTTTTTTTTAAGATGTGGCAGAGATCACATTTATTCCCACTGTGACACGTGGCACCAATGATGATGGGGTTCGGGGTTCAGAGGCCGGTGTTATAGCCATGAGGCCCAGGGGTTCAGGTCTGTCAGGTGGGGACCCTCCAAGGGCCCTTCGCCTCTTATGTTATAGCTGAATTTTTATATTCAAGTATTCAACATTCTATATTCTATATTTGACAAGTGGAGTGTCAGCAGTCTCAATGCCAACCAAGTTCTGCTGATTAAGTCATTATGTCTTATGTGAGGTATTACTAATTTTTTTTCAATTGTGAGCTCATATTCCTAAAAAATTAACTTGGATCAGTTATCTGAGATTCTATGTTACTATACTCCAAAGAGTATTTGCATTGGTTCCCAGTCCTATTACCTGAAACCACTTTTCGCTAACTTCTTGGCTTGTGTGTTTTTTCACTATTCAAGTACTATGACTTCCCACCCCAAATCCAGTAAGTGTATTTGCAGTTCTAGTTTTTCAGAGACATGATTTTACCTTTGTATAAAAGATAAGCTGAGACAGAGCCCCCTAATTCTCTCCTCCTCACAATTGTCTTACAAACCAGAAATGTGGAAATGTGATTCTTTGTTGGTTTTTGGCATAGCTTGGCTATACCAAGCTAAGCTCAGGACTTATTCCTAATAAGACTCAGGGACCATAGACAATGCCAGAGATTGAACTAGGGTCAGCAATGCATGTACACAAACACCTTACTCACTGTATTGATTTTTTCCTAAGATTATTTATTAATCCCTTGTAGGGAATTTTAGCTTGATATGAAAGTCTTTTAACCTTCTCACCTGTTTGATCCAGGTCTCTACATAATACCTCACGGTCAACTCTCAAAACCTATAGCTTTATGCTTACAAGCATCAACAGTTACCTACAGCTCCAGCAGAGCAGCCAGCAGCATCATTAGCCTATCTTCTTGAACTTCAGATTTCTTTTTTAACCTCTGAGGTATTTCCTTACTTGCATGTCTGCTCAACTACACATTTAAAATAAATTTACTTCCAAAAGTCAAAGGTAACATTCATTCTTACACTGTTCTAGCATGTGGCATGTATCATTAAACTAGACAAATATTAATAATCAAAGACCCTGTGGGGGAACAGTGGTGTGCATAACAATAAACATAGCAAATGGAATCCTATCATACAGGGATTAGGAAGGTACTAATAGGTACTACAATCTTAAAGTGGCTGTTACTGAAACATTAAGTATTTCCCAAATATTAAAAATAAAATGGCTGGAGCGATAGCACAGAGAGAAGGCTCTATGACTTGCATGCAGCTGACCAGGGTTCAATCCAAAGCATCCCATACGGCCCCCAAACCTTCCAGGAGTAATTTCTGAGCACAGAGCCAGGCGTAAGCCCTGAGCACAGCTGATGTGGCCCAAAAACCAAAATAATAATAATAGTAATAATAATACATTCATTATTATTAAATTATCAAAAATAATAAATAAAACTACTATATGATAGAACAATTCTACCAATTCCATTGCTGGATATTCGTTCAAAGAAATTTAAAACACAGACTCAAAGATATCTTGTTCCTACCTATGTTCAATGCATCATTATTTTGAGCAACCAGACATGGAAGCAAACTAGGACCCAATGATGGATACATGAAAAAAAAAAATGGAGCATATATCAACAATAAAATATTTTCAGTATTTAAACAGGAAATCTTGCCATTTGTGAAAACATGAGTGGACTTTGAGGTCAGTATGCTTTCAACAAGTAAGAGAAGTCAGGGACAGATAAACACTGTTTGATTTCATTTATATGTAGAATTAAAAAAAAATAAAGGAAACGCATAGAGGACAAATTGGTAGTTTGCCAGACACAGGAGGTAAGGAATGAGTGAGGGTTATAATCTTCCAATTATAAAACAAGTAATTTAATTGTAATATAAAATAATTGTATCAGATTAGGATATAATTATAGTCTAATAACTAGTAAGCAATAAAGCTGTATATTTGAAAGTTACTAAGTCTATAGATCCGAAAAGTTTTTATCACAAAATAAGTAAAGGTGGGGCCAGAGCATGGGAGAGCAAATAGAGTACTTGCCTTGTGTGCAGTTGGCCCAAGATAGATCACTGGCATCAAAATAGGCACTTAAATATTTACTGAAAATGGTAAATAAAACTTAAATTTCTAATTTCTAATGATAATTAAAATTAATTTATATTATAATTGGTTTTTATATATAACTAAGAAGCAATTTGTCCAATTATACCTCATTCTATATTTTGTGAAGATGTGGCCTACTTATAACTGGTTATAAATAGGTTTAAAAAAGGATTTTCCTCTTTTCAAAAGAATGAAGTATAAAGTACAAAGATATTAAATTGTAAGACATTTTTCAGGCCTGTAATTATTTTCAATGCCTTTTTCTGTGTCTCTCAATTTTTATTCTTCTAAAACGCATACACTAAAACGTTTATATTCTATATAAATACACTATATGAGAACACGTACATATACAATATATTTACATGCATAATTAATACTCATTTTATTTTTTCAAATGACATAAAAACAAGATGGTAATGAACAAGTGTTACAGCATGGTGCTTTCACATTGTAAAATAGAAACTCCTCAAAGAAAAGACCTACAAAAGTTACAAAAAGGCTTTAAAGCTGCAAAATCAGTAGCTTTACAGGAAACTTGTCCTTTTTCTCAAAACAAAAAGGGGCAAAAAAAAACCCAAAACAAAACAACAATACACAGTTCAATGTAGAGTTGGAAAATAGTACAGAAGTTAAGGCTACTGCCTTGCATGCAGCTGACCCTAGTTCGGTCCCTGAGCACCACCCTGAGCACGGAACCAAGAATAAGGCCTAACTAAGCACTGCAACCAATGGGAGGAGGGAGTGTGTCTCTCTTCTCCTCTCCCTTCCCCCCAAAAAGTCCTGAGAATGTTTTTGAGGTAACAAATACAGCATTTTAACTCAGCAAAGTCTACAACTGGCTGGTGATATTGGTTTAGAATACTGTAAGCCCTAGTCCAGCTATCATTTTCCTCTACTCTCCATACTATTCAGAGTTCTACTACACTTGGCAAGGAATTACACTTTCTCTACCTCCTTGATTCTGTTTATGTAAGTAGCCTTGATGGAATTCTATTTTACACATTTTAAAATTTCATTTCTATAAAACTGCTAAAAGCTTCAAAGTATTTTCTTCCTTAAAATGGGAAAAGGAGGGCCCGGGAGATAGCATGGAGGTAAGGCGTTTGCCTTTCATGCAAAAGGTCATCGATTCGAATCCCGGTGCCCCATATGGTCCCCCGTGCCTGCCAGGAGCAATTTCTGAGCATGGAGCCAGGAGTAACCCCTGAGCACTGCCGGGTGTGACCCCAAAAAAATAAAATAAAATAAAAATAAAATAAAAATGGGAAAAGGAAACCTCAGGAAAAAAATAAGGGCTCTGGTAGCAATTAAATTCCTTTTAAACTTTAAATGAAAGCAAACCAACTATCATGTATTTAAAGAAAAACATCCTCACTAAAATATTAGTACTGGTATTCCAATGTTGCAAATACAGTGAGCTATAAAAGTCATAATTAAAACGCAGTGTGGTAAATCACCAGAATGTTCATTTTCCTCCCTTTCTTACACAACACTCACCTTGAAGGTATTAATTACTTTACTTCGACAGTTTAGTCAAGAATTGAAAACAAACGAAAAGATCAGGTCCCAGGGGCCTTCTTGTACCCTCCTCAATTCCCAATACATAGAAACTTGAACTCCAACCTTATCTTTCTATATGGCAGTGCTTGAAAAAATACTTTTAAATGTTTTCTTGATACTAAAAAGATTAAAACTACCTACAGGAGTTCTTAAAATCATAGTTCAATGACCCCTCTGGTTCTCAAGATACTTTTTTGTTTTGTTTTGTTTTGTTTTTTCATTTTTGGGCCACACCCGGTGACACTCAGGGGTTACACCTGGCTATGCGCTCAGAAATCAATTCTGGATTAGAGGACCTTATGGAATGCTGGGGGACTGAACTGCGGTCCGTCCTAGGTTAGCATGTGTAAAGCAAATGTCCTACAGTCTCCACCACTGCTGAGGCCCCTCAAGATACCTTTTTTTTGTTTGTTTGTTTTTTGTTTTTTTTTTGGGTCACACCCGGCAGTGCTCAGGGGTTACTCCTGGCTCCATGCTAAGAAATTGCTCCTGGCAGGCACGGGGGACCATATGGGGCACCGGGATTCGAACCGATGAACTTTTGCATGAAAGGCAAATACCTTACCTCCATGCTATCTCCCGGGCCCCACCCTCAAGATACTTTTAGGGGAATATCTTAAAAGATCTGCAAGGAGGTCAGAGCAATAACACAGCAAATAGGGCATTTGCCTTGCATGCAACAAACCTGGATTTGATCCTTGCCAACTCATATGGTCCCCCGAGTCTGCCAGGAGCAATCTCTGAGCACAGAGCCAAGAGTAACCCCTGCTGGGTGTAGCCCAGAAACCAAAAAAAGAAAAAAAAATCTACAAGATCAAAATCATATGTATACTAACACAGAGTCAATTGTTGCTTCTTTACTCACATTTTATATTAAAATTAGTTTAATGGAGTCAGAGAGGTTATGAACCACTAGTGGTTCATACCCAGAACAGTGATTATGGTACTTGTCTTTCAAGTGTCTTTGGGGGGGGCACACCCGTTTGATGCTCAGGGGTTACTCCTGGCTAAGTGCTCAGAAATCGCTCCTGGCTTGGGGGGACCATGTGGGACGCTGGGGGATCGAACCGCGGCCGCCCTTCCTTGGCTAGCGCTTGCAAGGCAGACACCTTACCTCTAGCGCCACCTCACCGACCCCTTGCAAGTGTCTTGAATATGGTAGTTCCCCAGAGCCCTGCCACTGAAATAAACCTGAGTACAAGTACGGCCCAAAAAATGAAGCAAAAATAATTTTCAAAAAAAATTTTTGATATAGAATCTGTACAGCACCTCCTAAAATGTAAATATATCCCCAGATATCCTGTAGAGTAGTTTATATTTATTTTATGTATTGTATTTATTTTGTATTAATAAAGAAGCTTTGAAGGGGAGGCCAAAGGAGACAGTTGGAGAGTGACAGTTAGAGAGAGAGGATAAAAGGGGGGAAGGGACACAAGGAGAGAGGGAAGAGAGATGGGGAGATTGAGGGAGAGACTAAGAGAATAAGGAAAAGGGCCCACAGAAAGAAGACGTATAGAGAAGAATAGGGAAGAGAGATGGGGAGATTGAGGGAGAGACTAAGAGAATAAGGAAAAGAGCCCAAAGAAAGAAGACGTATAGAGAATAAGAATAGCTGAATAAGAAAGACTAATAGAGAATAAGAATAAGAAATTTGGTTACACAGAGAAGAAGATACAGTAGATTAGAGAGAGAAAGATACAAAGAGAAGAAGAAATAGATACACAGAAAAGAAGATACAAGTTTATTTAGAGAACAGAGAAGATGGGGACACTGAATATATCAGCGGTTAACTCAACAACATTTTCACACAGCATTTTGGCGCCCGAACAGGGACCTGAATCCTGGACCCAAGAGAACAGCAATAATGGTGAGATTTCTGCTTTTCAGTTTATTTTTGGCTTTTTTTGCATGGACTGAGCCCCAAAACCTGGGCCACGTGCAGCCATGTTTAAAGATGGCCGCTACCCCTTCCAGGTGCACACGGGCTATTAAAACAGAAGAGGGGAAAACTTGGATCACCCCAATCCATAGCTCAGAACTGAAACTTTGTAGCCTAAAATCCTTTGTTCAAAAACCTCAGCCTAATCAGAAATTGATGGAGGGCCTTAATTGGAAAAGTTTCAGAAAGAAAAACCTTATACAAGCGGACTGATTTTCTGAAAATGACTTTTGGCTTGAATTTGGTCTTCGACTTTGGAAATTTTGAACTGGACTTTTAGTTTGAACCACTTTGAACTCTGGACATCCAGAAGCGCCCTGTTTCATTATTGCAAACTTGCATTGGACTTCAAAGGACTGTGTATTGTTCTCCCCCATCTTAATTGTTATTTTTAGAAATTTTTTTGTGACATAACAACTTAAGGTTAGTAACTTTGTTGTACTGTGGATACTTGTCCAAATGATGCTTTTTACTCAACTCTGCTTTAAAAAATATTTTTCAGTGGTTTTACATTTGGGAGTTATTTTTGCTTTAACATTTGTATCAATTGTAAACATATATTGTAATTAATGTCATATCTTAGATTTATATTTCATGAAGGTTTCAGAGAATAAAAAGATAAACAGAGAATAAGATGAAAGAGAGAGATACACAAAGAGGGCCCCAACAGAAATAAAGAGATGAATAGAGAATAAGAAGATATTAAAGATTTAAATAAAGAAGAAAAAGAAAATAAATGAAGAGAAAAAGACAGGAGATAGATACATTGAGAATAAGAAGGGGCCAGACAGAAATCAAAGAGTGACAGAGAGATACATAGAGGAGAAGGATGGATTTATTCAACAGCATTTGGCAGTGTTGTTAAGGTTGAGTGTTATTTTTGTTTTGCAATTGATATTGAGGGTAAATATATATTGTAACGAAGGTATTATATTTTGAATTTATATTTCATAAAGGTATTTATGTTATGTATTGTATTTATTTTGCATGAAGGTTTTGATGGAGGAGTGTAAGTCATATATATATATAGTTGCATTTTTGTTTACTAAAAAGGGGGAATTGTAGAGTATTTTATATTTATTTTATGTATTGTATTTATTTTGTATTAATAAAGAAGCTTTGAAGGGGAGGCCAAAGGAGACAGTTGGACAGTGACAGTTGGAGAGTGACAGTTAGAGAGAAAGGATAAAAGGGGGGAAGGGACACAAGGAGAGAGGGAAGAGAGGTGGAGAGATTCAGGGAGAGACTAAGAGAATAAGAAAAAGGTCCCTGGCAGAAAGAAGACGTATAGAAAATAAGAAGAGACTGGGAGAAAAGAGAGAGAAGAAGGGGCTGGCAGGGAGAAAGAGAGATTAGGAGAGAAAGGGAGACATATAGAGAAGAAGAGCTGAGACAGAAAGAAAGACGAATAGAGAATAAGAAGAAGCAAGACAGAAAGAGAGAGAGATTAAGGGAGAAGAAGAGAGAGTGTGCAGAGACAGGGACAGAAGTCAGAAGATTAAGAGAGAAGAGCAGAGACAAGGGGAAAGAAGAGAAGACAGAGACAGGGAGACAGAGAAAGAGACAGAGAGAGAGGAGAGAGAGAGATCGAACCAGGGAGAATTAGGATCTTTTGGCCAAACCTTTTGTCCCCCCAAACATCTTTGAGTCATTTAGTGCGGACGATTATTGCCAAGGCCTCCCCCACAGCTCATGGCTGGATATATCAGCCTCGGGTTTAGCAACTTTCTGGTCCAACAATATACTATCAATTAAACTTTGATAAAGGGGCAAGAAACACAAAATGGAGCAAAGAAAACCTCTTCAACAAGTGATGCTGGGACAACTGGTCAGCCACATGCAAAAAAGCAAACTTGGACCTCTAACTAACACCATACACTAAGGTCAAGTCCAAATGGATTAAAGTCCTTGATATCAGACCCAGAACCATAAGGTATATAGAATACACATAGGTAAAGCACTCCATGACATTAAGACTGAAGGCATTCTCAAGGAGGAAACAGCACTGTCCAAACAAGATGGAACTATATTAAGCTGAGAAGCTTCTGCACCTCAAAGAGTGAGTAGAATACAAAGACCACCCACAGAATGGGAGAAACTATTCACCCAATAGCTATCAGATAAAGGCTAATATCTAAGATAACATGGAACTCATAGATCTTAACAAGAAAAAAAATCTAACCCCGTAAAAAAATGGAGAGAAGGAAGTAACAGACACTTCCTCAAAGAAGAAATATAGATGGCTAAAAGGCACATGGAAAAATGCTCCACATCACTAATCATCAGAGAGATGCAAATCAATACAACAATGAGGTACCATCTCACACCATAGAGATGGCACACATCACAAAGAACAAGAAGAATCAGTGCTGGAAGTAATATGGGGAGAAAGGAACTCTTCATTCACTGCTGGTAGGAATGCTGCCTAGTCCAGACTTTCTGGAAAACAATATGGAAATTCCTCAAAAAACTGGACATTGGGACCGGAGAGATAGCACAGCAATAGGGTGTTTGCCTTGCATGCAGCTGACCCAGGACGGGCCTGGGTTCGATTCCCGGCACCCCTTATAGTCCCCCAATCCAGGAGAGATTTCTGAGCACAGAGTCGGGAGTAGCCCCTGAGCGCCACCAGGTGTGACCTAAACACACACACACACACACACACACACACACACACACACACAAAAGAAAAAAGAAAAAAAAACTGGACATTAAGCTCCATATGATCCAGCTATAGCACTCCTAGGGATACACCTAGGAACACAAAAACACAATATAAAAATGCCTTCTACACACCTATATTCATTGCAGTTCTATTTACAATAGGCAGAATCTGGAAACAACCCAGATGTCTGACAACAGATGAGTGGCTAAAGAAACTGTGGTATATATACACAATAGAATAGTATGCAGCTATCAGGAAAACTGAAGTCATGAAATTTTCCTATACACAATGGGCATGAAAACTATTATGTTGAGTAAAATAAGTCAGAGGGAGAGAGATAGACACAGAATAGTCTCACTCATCTATGAGATTTAAGAATTATAAAAGACATTATTGTAATACTACCCAGAGACAATAGAGATGAGGACTGGAAGGACCAGCCCAAGACATGAAGCTTACCACAAAGAGTGGTGAATGCAGTTAGAGAAATAACTACACTGACAACTATTCTTGACAACGGTAGTGAGTGAGAGAAATAGAATGCCTGTCTTGAATACAGGCAGTAGGTGGGGGAGGATAAAGATGGGGGTCATTGGTGGTGGGAATGTTGCAATGGTGAAGGAGGGTTTTCTTTTTTATAACTGAAACCCAACTACAAACATGTTTGAAACCATGGTTCTTAAATATAGTTTTTAAAATAAAATAAAATGCAGGGGCCGGGCGGTGGCGCTGGAAATAAGGTGCCTGCCTTGCCTGCACTAGCCTAGGACGGACCACAGTTTCCCATATGGTCCCCCAAGCCAGGAGCGACTTCTGAGCACATAGCCAGGAGTAACCCCTGAGCATCACCGGGTGTGGCTCAAAAACCAACAACAACAACAAAAAATAAATAAAATAAAAAAATAAAATGCAAATACAAGCTGCCACTTCTTTTAAGTATCTTATGTACAATATCTACCACTTCTACACAGGTATCATTCTCAGCTCCAAAAAACTTATTACCTCCACTACAGATTATAAAGATCTTTTCCTTCTCTTTGTTCTTCTATCAGTCTAAGTCAATAGATTTTGCAGTTGAACAGAAACCATGACAAAGACTGAAGACAAAGAAAAACAAAATCAGCTTGTTGATGGCAAACTGGGAAATAATTCAAGATTAAATTCTTTGGGATTTAAACTCTCTGGATCATTTTTTTTTACAGCCACTATACACAACTGATAGTAAGTTTAATTATGCTGTGAATAAAAAAATGCCTACAGATTTGAAGGTAGCAACAGAATTAAAACCTTTACCTATGTTTAATGTCAAAGTTTTGGTTCTGCTATGAAGTACTCATTTATCAGCAGCTAGTTGAATGTAAATTTGATACAACTCCTAATATAGAAGGAACAACCCATGATCTGCTAAAGAGGCAAACTTCAGAGGTTTGTAACCTATAGTTAAACAGGTCTCATAGTTGTTTAATAGTCTTCAGTCATGAACTTCTTAATTTATTAATAAGGATACAATGTTTTCACTTTGCACTGAATTCAAAAAACCATATAGCTAGTTCTATCTCTTCAAATCCTACAGTGTGGGGAGAGAGAGATAGCATGGAGGTAAGGAGTTTGCCTTTCATGCAGAAGGTCATCAGTTCGAACCCCAGCATCCCATAATGGTCCCCCGAGCCTGCCAGGAGTGATTTCTGAGCATAGAGCCAGGAGTAACCCCTCGGCACTGCTGGGTGTGAACCAAAA
>PVKC010011939.1:0-24294 GCA_004027635.1 Crocidura indochinensis | reverse complement strand
CACCCCCTGAAGTCAGGAACTTTTTTCGCTATTTGAAAAAGTGCAATCTCATTTTCAAATGTAAGCTTGCCATACACTCTATTGCAAATATTTTGGATAATGACCCCCCCAAACTCCCTAAGTTCTTCACCCAGCCTGTCCTGAACTCCTAACTTTTGATTCCAGTTTAATGATATAGTTGCTGTTTTTAGTCTAGGTTGATCCCAAGTATTGATTTGTTTGATTGTTTTTAAATCGTTGAATTGAACCAGAAAGAGGAAATATCCGGAACCTTTGGTGAACTTCTCTCTGCTTCAGAACAGTGGGAACTATCCACATGGGAGGATGTTCAGAGGGTTGTGGGTGCTGGGGAGTTGGGGCTGGGGGAGACAGGCTCTTCTATCATCCACAAGGTTAACCAATAGGAGGCTGGTTCTACAGGGCACTCTTGGATTCTTTCTTCCTGGGACTATTTCACCTCCTTACCGTTTCGTTCATGTTTCTCCCTGTAGCCCAAGGGAACCTTCCTCAGGCTGGAAGCAAACATCCTCCTCCCACAGAGTGGAAGGTTGGCTATGCATTGGGGGTACAGGATGAGTACTCACGGCATTAAAGCCCAAATGAATGATTTCAAGGCAATGGTTTTAAGAGACACCAGAGGTCACTTCTCAGATTGACATCTTGGAATGAAACAGCAGTTTTGTCTGCAAACTCAAGGATGAAAAAAGGGTGCTGGGTCCTGCAGCACCCCTGATTTTGATCACCAAAAGTCAATGTCTGGGCAGACAGAGTGAGAAGGAAGTGGGGAACCAGAACTCAAGTCACTTCAACAGGAGGCTTGTGCTATGAAAGCAGGCTGGGGATGGAAACTGATTCCTTGTCAAGACCAGTGGGCAGAAGCAACGCAACCATTTGTCATTCTCTGCTTCCTACTTCTCCTTTGCACCCACATTCTATCATCCATGTGCCTCCCCATGACTATGTTTGTCTTGTTTTAGTTTGTTTTGTATTCAGGACTCCTCCTGGCAGGCTTGGAACACCCTATGTGGTACCAGGAATTAAACCTGGGTCAACCACCTGCAAGCAAGCACCCAACCCACTGTACTATCTCTCTGGCCCTGGTCATTAGTCATTTTTCTATTTATTTTGGGTTTAGTAGCCACACCTGGTCATCCTCAAGGCTTACTCCTGGCCCTGAGCTCAGGGATCACTCCTGGTAGTGCTCAAGGGTGCCAGGGAATCAAAAAGTGGGTTAGCCATGTGCAAGGCAAATGCCATACATGTTGTAATTTATAATGATCTGGACTCTAAGGGCAGAGAGATAAAAACTGTGATAAACCATTTAAAAGTACCTGCTATTGTCAGTTTGTGCATCCATGCATGTGTGTGTATGCATGTGTGTGTGTGTGTGTGTGTGAGAGAGAGAGAGAGAGAGAGAGAGAGAGAGAGAGAGAGAGAGAGAGAAGGGAATGTTAGCTAGCAACGTTCATGGTTTATATGGACCGTCAAAATGGGGAACCCCAAAGATAATGAATCATTCATCCTCTCTCATCTGTGTATTCACCAAACTCTCTTTGCCCAGTTGAACCTCACCACCAAGATGTTGAAAGAGATCTTGTCACAGCAGACTTTCAGAGATGATGTTTGGTAAGTGGACAGTAATGGGAGGCCAAGAGTGCAGGCAGAGAATATGTTTGTGAGATGCTCAGAGAGGAAACATTAAACTAGGATCAAGAGAGTCCAGAAATTCACTATATTTTATGCGAGGATTTAGGGTCCCTGGCAGGAGTGGTCCTGGGGGCTGGGATCGAGCACCTTCCACTGAAGGTACAGTAAACTTTTAGCATCCTGAGTGATGTTCCCTGGCCTTGTTGCTCCTCTAGGGAGTTCTGCCCCATTTTCCTACCAAATCTCTCCAGAAAAGCCTGTGGAAGTCTAGAAAGAGCTAGAATAAAAATGATGAAATAGAAAGCATGGCACATCCAAAAAACAAACAAAAACAACCCTGAAGTCCCATCTATACCTTTTGTTTTATTTTTGTTTTGTTGTTGTTTTGTTTTGTGGGTTACATTCAGTGGTGCTCAAGGGTTACTCCTGGCTCTGTGCTCAGAAATCATTCCTGGCAGACATGGGAACCATATGGGATGCCGGGATTCAAACCACATTTGTCGTGGGTCAGCTGTGTGCAAGGCAAACACCCTACTGCTGTGCTATCTCTCTGGCCTCATAAGAACAAGCATTTTCTATTGATAGCTAAGAACCTGTGGCCAAGGCAGACCATTTTCTTTGGAGGAAAACCATCAAAGGATCTCAATAGACCTATGTGGGAAGAACATCTTAATGTTTATTTGGTTTTCCCTCTCCTTTTGCTTGGGGCTAGAAGAAAATAAAAGATGAAGTGCTTGGCAGAGAAATGCCAGGGACTTATAGACCAGGGGGGCATTGAAATTAGCCACAGAGCCCCAAACAAAGAGAATGACTGCACTGTGGGGTGAGGATGGGATTAGCAGAGTAGAGTTAAAAAGAGACATGTGGCTTTTTAAACATCCGTGCAACCTTCCAAGACTCTGAAACCCCAAATAGCTAAGAACTGGAATAGCTCAAAATCCTACAGGCTAACCCAGAAGAAGATTTCTGTTCTCTCCATCCACATTGGGACCAAAATGAATGAGGTTGGGAAAGGTGGTAATGATGGATCTATTGGATAAAATAGGACCATTAGATAAGATAAATATTTAAAAGACATTTCTTTTTTTTGTTTTTGTTTTTGTTTTTCGGGCCACACCCGGCGGTGTTCAGGGGTTACTCCTGGCTGTCTGCTCAGAAATAGCTCCTGGCAGGCACGGGAACCATATGGGACACCAGGATTCGAACCAACCACCTTTGGTCCTGGGTCAGCTGCTTGTAAGGCAAACGCCGCTGTGCTATCTCTCCGGGCCCCTAAAAGACATTTCTTATTCTTTTTTTTTTTTTTTGTAAAAGGTAAAATGCAATTCGGAGACAATGCTCAGTTCTTGCACGTGTACATGGAAAATGAGCAAATTTAAACTTGATATCTAGGGGCTGGCCAGTATTCCCCCGTAGAAATCAAGCTTCAGCCAGACACAGACATTCACAGAAGTAGTTTTCTATACTAAGGCAAGCCATGCTAGATAGGTGTAATTGCTGCATTTTAGGTTTGGGGGGAGGTCACTGCCAAAACATGCATAAAATAATTTACAAACATATAAAAACATTAAAATATTTGTGCCCAACACCTCTCTTCTATCTAGAAAGGACGAATGAGGAAGCATGGCTAAAATGTTGACAGGCAGGCTTCAAATATTTGGAAGACATGCAAATTAGAACAGGAAAACCTAGGATGCTATATAGAAAGGAAGAGTGAAGGAGCTGTGAAAACGGTCACTCATGGGCAAGACATGACTGCTTAAAATAAGCACAAGCGTTTGAATTATTTTCATCCTATGGCTACATGCAAAGCATTGTTTCAAACTCTTTTTTTCTAATGAATAGCACGGGAAGATGGTTATTAAAAGCCATGGGGTCCCAGAGCTCAATGCCAAAATTCCGACCTGCGGCACAGATACAAGCGCTCCATCTAGCGGCCGCTTCTTCCAACTGCAGGCGGGATCCTAAATTTGAGGCGCTCTCCATCCAACCCCTTGTGCAGGCATTCTGGGTGGATTTTAAAGAGCATCTCCTGGACTCAAGTGACTTTTATGGGACTGAATTACTAATTTCATATTGGCCTTTTATTTCAGAAAAATCTCCGGGTCATTTTCTTTTTGAAGCCCCTTTGGGTTTGAGAAACTGCTTGAGAGGAAACTAATCTATGGCGTTTATAAACACAGTCTGCAGAAATGAGTAATAGTGGAATAAAATCTTTTGAATACATTTGAGAGCTTTGGGTTAGGGGGGCACTAGATGGAAAAGAATTATGGATGTTACTTTCAAGGAAGATGCATGGATTCTAAAGAAAATACTCAGGGAAAGCAGGCCAGCTAGCAAGATTCCAGTCTTAGAGACATGGCTCAGAGATGTCTCAAGAATTGGAGCTCAAGCCAGGCATGCAGCAGCCCTGAGTTCCATCCCCAGTTCCAACTGGACCCCACCCCAGCACTGTGGGGTGCAGCCTTAGTGCCTCCCCACCAAGCACCACCAAGCTCAAACCTGCACTGCCAAGACAAGTATCACCAGGAGTGACTACAGAGCTCCTGAACACTGCTTGAGAGACCCTCTACCCCAAATCAAAATAACAAGCAGAAAGTTAATCCTCATACAGAGAAATTCAAAGGCAAAGACAGAGGAGTGATGAGTATTATTGGAAGAAGCACAATAAGAGATGAGAAATGGATTTGTTTGGGAGTTATTTCATTAATTCTATATCCAATGCTTTATGAAATCCATATAGAAAAATCTAGGAAGTTTTATTTTGGAGAGGAAGCTGAGACAGAAATGCTTGATTTGTAAGAAAAGAAAGAGCCTACGAGGTAATAAAGGAACATTTGCTAGTTTAGGGGTAACTAGGGGTTTACCAACCTAAGAGTCTCTCCACTTATTTACTATTACTTCTTTGAAGGGGCTGGTTCCAGCTTAGAATATGCAAGGGAAGTATCTTTGAAAGCAGTGTTAATGCTGTAGAACTAGCTTATTTTCTTTACATTGATTTTTATAAACAGGCCAAATTTTGACTTCTAGAAAACACAGGGAAGGCTTTGGGGGTTTTAGCAAGGTATTGATCAAAACTATCTTCTCAAACTTCTCTGTGATCTAAGAAGTTAGTCAAGCCCATTCTATTGCATTTGTAATTGCTTAGCTATTCTGACTGGAGTAACTCACTCACATTTTAATGTTAGATTTGCAGGCGGTGGGATTTGTTCATGAAATGTTGCCAAAATGCAGTGTGGAGACATTATCATGCTCAACTCTGGCCAAAGGCCTGTGGACAGATTGCTTTGGAATCTATTTGTGTTTCTGCTTGCTGTACCTAAAACTCATTTGGCAGTGCTCAGGGGACCCTGTCTCATGCCTGCAAGGCAAATGCTCTAGCACTGAGCCATATCCCTAGACCATCTAACTGCCCTTTATTTTAAGACAGGGAGTAGGGAGTAGAGAGTTTTATTACATTCTAGAAATAAAATAGGGGAAGGGAGACGTTCTTTTCCTACCAGGCACTCCTCTGAAAGGTCCCCCCACCTCCAATTTTTAAAAGCAACTTCTTGCAAAGAAATCTATGAAGTCTCAAGTGCAAGTAATTAACCAGCAGCCAGAGCTCAGTAGGACTTGTGGTTTCAGAGTTCCAGTTTCTGGTGAGAGGAGGGACAGGCCCAGGTTACCAGCCCCTGAGCAAGATTCTGCTCTGGTTAGCCTCATGCCTTCATTTCTTGAAGACATTTCCTGCACCTCCAGGTGTGATGTTTTCTAAGAAAAGGAATCAAACCACCCTAATCAAAGAGACTAGTGAAGAAAGACTCTCTCCAAGGCTGCAAAGTTACTTCCTAAAGGTGGTAAGTCTGGCACTGGGAACATCAAAAGGGATTGAGAGAGTCGACTTTTAACACCGCACCGGAACTCACAGGTCTGAGAAATGCTGAGCAGGGAAAGAAGATTGACGTCAAAGGAGACGTCAAAAATAAAATAAAATAAAATAATCCTAGGCAAGAGCAAGCAAAAGGTCTGTGGTTCAGGTCGTGCACATCAAATACCAGGTCCCTGTTGAGTTTGAAATGTCTTCAGGGTCTGTTTGCCTGCCAACTTTACTGCTCCTTTATTCCTTACAAAAATATTTATTGAGCAACCACTTCACTTCGGAAATACTGTCAGGCACTAAAGAAACACTGTAAAGCAACCTCGGATGTGCCCTCTCCAGGTTCTCTCTTGCTCACTCCCCAAGAGTTCCCAGTCAGTAAGAGAGAAGCAATGAATACTAAATTGGATGGTGTGTGAAGAGGATTCTATAATAGGCAGAAACCAGTTGGATGCTCCCAAGGAGGAGAGAGATTTATTCCAGCTAAAGAGTAGGAGCTGTGTAGGTGGAGGACTGAGTATTTGAGTTGGAAGCAAAATGCTTCTCCCTTCCCTGCCAAAAGTTTTGAACAAAAGGTTGAGAGACTCAGAGGTCTCGGAGGTGGAGCAGAATGCTGGGAAGGGAAGTCCCAAATCTATGTACGTGGAGATGAAACTAAGCAAGTCTTAGATTCAAAAAGTCAGTCTCAGGTTCTTGCAATCAGGATTTTCACAAGCAAGGCTCCACCGGAAGTAATAGCCAAAAACTTCCCGCTCAGCAGGAAGTGAGGCCTGGAAGTAGAAACAAAGCCACCAATGGTTCAATGCACAGCGTGTCTCAGAGTAGACCCAAGAGACTCTTATGCACCCAGATTGTCCACAAGAGTGGTCCTGAGGGTGCCCTTTGAGGACACTCAAATCAAAAACTTCATGCTTCCTAAAGAACCAACTTCTCTTTCTCCACCATGTCGGGTCCCAGTGAGGGACACCATTTTCCCTGCCATTTACCTTGTTTTTCTCAAGAAGTTACCCCTTTATGTTTTTTCTAGCCTCTTGGATATTGACCCAAATCCTTAAAGACATTCCACACAGGCCACAGAACATAGTAGAGGTGATGGTGGGGATGTCTCTTTAGCTCAAGAGGGAAATCATGCCTGAATTCAGAGATCTGACTCTGAGCTGCCTCCTTATCCTTGAAGGGTCTGAGGGCAGGCCCAGAGCTTTGTACTAGCTTTGGTGTGAACACTCATCTTTTCACTTGACTGTGAACATCTGTGTCAAGGGTATCAACTTATAACCTATGTCCCTTACAGAACCCTCTTAAGAGATATTTATAAGCATTCCATTTAAAATATTATATTCTTTCACAAAGGTCCCTACTTGGGGCCAGACCAATAGTACAGTGGGTAGGGCACTTGCATTGCATGTGGCCCACCCAGGTCTCATTCTTGGCATCCCATATACCAAGTACCCCAAGTACGACCAGAAATAATTCCTGAGTACAAAGCTAGGAGTAACCCCTGAGCATCACTGGGTGTGGCTCAAAACACAAATAAACAAAAAGATCCCAAAGTGTTTGGGACACCTTAAACAACTTTTGCATAGCCACTTCTTTCCTGTGAAAGAAATGTAAGGTTTGCTGACATATTAAAAAAAATCTGTACTAATATTTCTTAATCTGGGTAGTAGAGAGATACTTGACATTAAGGTCTGTGCCAGTTTTATCTTCATGCTGGCTTGAAAAGTATGGTTCAATAACACAACTGGGCATCACTGAGAGTTTTAGTGCAAAAACAGATGGGCAAAACCAATGGGAGGTTGAATGCCTAACTTTCTTAATGACTGTCACTTCATCCTTTGAAAATGATGCAAAAGAATAAAAAAAATTTTTTTTTGGTTTTTGGGTCACACCCAGTGACGCTCAGGGGTTACTCCTGGCTATTCGCTCAGAAGTCGCTCCTGGCAGGCACGGGGGACCATATGGGGAACCGGGGGATCGAACCTCGGTCCGTCCTAGGTTAGCGCAGGCACCTTACCTCCAGCGCCACCGCCCGGCCCCCAGAATAAAATATTTTAATTAGCTAATTAATTAATTTTGTTTTGGGGCCAAACCTGGCAGTGCTCAGGGGTTACTCTTGGCTGTGAGCTCAGAAATCACTCCTGGCAGGCTCAGGGAACCATATGGGATGCCACGGATTGAACCTGGGTCTGCCATGTGCAAGCAAATACCCTACCCACTGTGCAAGAATAAAAATTTTTAGATAACAATTTTTTCTTACAAGAAAAAAATTGGTGAGCTGGAAAAAGAAAGCACACCCTTGACATTTGTTTCACAACCTTTTATTTGGGCCGGGGTTTTTGTTTTATGTTTTTCTTGGGGGGAGGGCTACACCCGGTGATGCTCAGGGGTTACTTCTTGCTATTCGCTCTGAAATCACTCCTGGCTTGGGGGACCATATGGGACGCTGGGGGATCAAACCGCAGTCTGTCCTAGGCTAGCGTAGGCAAGGCAAATGATGCCTTACCGCTTGTGCCAACCACTCTGGTCCCAGGATTTATTTTTATTTATTTATTTATTTTTGGTTTTTGGGCCACACCAACTGACACTCTGGGATGCTTAGGAGGATATTCCTGATTTAGGAGTGACCCCTGCTGGTGTCTGGCTGACCATATTTGGTCCTGTGGTCTGCACAGAACAAGGGTCCAGGTTCGATCTCATATAAGGTAAACTGCCTAGTCCCTTGTTCTATCCCTCCAGCCAGTCCAAACTCTTACAAACAGTTTCCAAGGTGAAGCAGATGAGAACTTGTCCTCATAGTAATCAGCTGGGATCCCAGAGAAAAGTTCTCAAAATCCTATGGCCAAAAGAAGCGGAACCACAGTTGGATAAGGCACTGCCAACCTTGCCCTGTGCCTAAGTTGCCTTTGCTGTTTTCAGACTCATCACACAGGCTGCCTTTGAACCCTGGTTAACGTTCCTATTTTAGGCTCCTGGTTCACCCAAGAAAGTCCTTCCAAATCTGGACACTAGATTCACCAGTTAATATTCTAAGGTTGAACTTGAAGGGAACCACATATGCATGTGTTAGCAATATAGGAACAGTCATTTCCACCACCTTTGAAACATCTAGAAGCAGGTCAGATAAAGATTCATTTTCTATGTTAGCCACATAAATGCTGTCCAAAGTTCAGAATGTAACTAAAACATATCATTGTTTCTACTGTGATTTTGGTCTACAAGGTAACTTCACAAACATATCCTCCAAATAGTTTAGATACAATGGAGCTCAAAAGATGCTTAGAAAAACTGGGGCAAAGAGTGTCTATCTACGATATTAACCCCCTTGGTTTTCAGAGTTCTATTTATTCAATCTACACTCTTATCTCTTGCTAGTGTACATCTTAGTCCAGGCAAGCACACTTTAGCACATACTTGGATGGTTGTCTTACTGAGCAACGAAGGAATATTCTGCTCCAAGCCAGGTACTTTTTCAAAAGACTGTGGTTATTTTGCTAATAGAAATGGTTCATGCAAATGATCTTGACTCTAGAAATCTCCACCAGTTAATCAATTCCCAGATGATCAGGCTAGCCTAAGAGGAAGAGAGAATCTTACTCTTACACCTTCCAGGTATTTCCTTAAGCTCAGAAAGAACTGACATTTCTGGGGAAGCAGATCTCAAAACTCAGCCCTACTTTTCTTGACACTGATTCAAAAACCATCTTTTTAACCTACTGGGTTGAATTTTTTGGCTGATTCATAGTTTCAGGAAATCTGTGTTTTTTCAGTCAATAATAACCAAGCATGTTGTTTGGTTAAATAAACTGAAGACCTGAGTAGTTTTCCAACACCAACAAGACCATCAATTGTATAATAATGTTAACTCTTGAGCATCAGATGAGAAATTTTGATCTGTGTGCCAATAAAGGGAAGAAATTGATCAAGGATGACATTGGAAAGCTAGATAGCAAGAAACTATTTTTTCAAAGGTTTAAATCATAGCAATGTTAGGCATATTTTATGGCCAACATTTTTTTGGGCCAACATTTTTTTAACTTTTAATTTTTTTAAGTTATAGTGTCCTCTCCTTATTTTGATAAATCCAGATATATTTTTACTTGACATTTGAGTATGCTAATCTGATTTTTTCAATGATGCTTATTTGTCATTCCCTTTTTAAAATTACTTTCCATCATGAAGGTGGCAATCCCAGGGAATACCCAGACATTACGGGGATAATTGACCTCCAAATAATTACAATTCCCATTTTCTGGGATACATTTTACAAGCTTTAATAAACAATAAAATTGCACAATACAAATATTTCTATCTCATACTGCCTCTTAAAGTTCTATGCCAGTTTTGGGCTGATGGGTTGCAGGGACTTGGTACATCAAAACCATAAATGATATTATTATTGTAATCATGTCATCTAGTCTATAATAAAAAATAAAAATAAACTTTTTGTCAAAAAGTACACTTACAATTTGAAATTTTATTTATCTTTTAGTTTACTTGTCTAGAATTATTGAATGACAATTTTTTTGGAGAGGGTGGCACACCCAGAATTGCTCAGGGGTCATTCTTAGCTCTGTACTCAGGAATTACTCCTGATGGTGCTTACAGTACCATATGGGATACCAGGACTGGATTGGCCACATGCAAGACAAGTGCCTTCCCTACTGTACTATCTATTGCTCCGGCACCTAGAACTTTCTATGCTAGTGAATGAGAAGCCACATAAATAGTTTAAAACCTTGACCACTAAAGTCTATTTGGTTTGTAAAATCTGCTACTTTTCTACTCAATATTTTTCAGCACTTCTTCTTTATTCCACACACATTCTCTTTCCCTGCCCCACACTCTGCTTTTTTTTCAGCAGAAAGGTTCCAAACAAACCAGAAAACCAGAGGTAGATTCTATCGGAGCAACTAGGAGTTTCACTCCTTGTCATTATTATTTTTTCTTTTGTAAAGTACACCCTGAGCTTATCTTTGTCATCACGAATCAGATTCTACGTTCTGGCACAAAATTCGTTACTCCAAAAAACAAACAAACAAAAAACACAAACAACTTAGCTACCCCCTCAAAAGCCACACACACAAGAAAAATAAAAACCATAAACAACCCCCCCCCAAAAAAACACATCAGTATCTTCATTGATTTGCTGGCCTGCAGAATCAGCGAGATTTTCCCCATTTCATATTGGGTGGTTTTAGTCAGTCAACTGACAAAAGCCTCTTTTCACTAGGATCTGCGCTTTCTCAGGGCATAGCAGTGTGGACTCAGAAGGGCACCCCTGAATTCTTTTCCTGTAGGCCGGGGATTCCCCTCATTTCTGTACTGCAGAACAGGAACGATGGAAGCATTGGCTCAAACAATAATCCAACTCAAGGGATTGGCAGGAGAGTCCTGTGGTTTGATCTTATCATTATCAACACTGTGTGTTTCAGTCCCCTGGGCTGGATATGGACACTGGGTGTAAGGAAGGATTTCCTGTGACCCCCGAGGCCAGCCAGGGCCCCTCTCACCTGATCAAGGAGGGTTCGTCTGCTCACAGCAGCTGGAGAAGGTGGTTCAGGTGTGAACTTTGGACAAGAAAAATGAAGCTCTGAAAGACATTTCTCATCAGAAATAATCTATTTAAATGCACTTACGAATGACTTCTGGGAAACATAGGAAACCAGCCAACCACGTAATCACTTGCATGTGATTCAATGCTCTAACTTCATGAACTAATGTCACCTTGATAGAAAGCAGCATAGAATAAATGCGACCTCTTATAAAATAAAACTTCATTTGCCTTCAAGGGACTAAGTCTATTGCCAGAAAATAGCATTCGCACTTTCTGGCAAGTGACACTCATTTGAATAGACCCTGCAAATATATGGTATTTTCAATATCCCATCAAACAGTTAACCTACAAATATTCCTCTCAGAGCTTTGGTGATACCAATATGATGTCATTGGAAAATTCTAATAGAATACATAAAATGCTACCATGTAAAATGAAGTCATTATGTACCATTAAAAAAACCAAATGGAAATATAAAAATGAATATAACCAAATTCTGGGAAACTTCTGAATTTTCTAATGATTATCTAAATCAAACTAAACAGACTGAAAATCAAAAGAGAACAGTGGAAAGGAAAACAAAGTCAATTTTGGTTATCTACAGAGGAAGACTTTTCCAGAGTTAAAAAACAGCAGATTTTTTATTCACTATACTTATTTTTTTCTCTTCAGTGAGACAGAATTCAGGGTTCTATATATTTCACAACATTTTTGGGTGTGGGGGAAGAAAAATCTCTTCTCTATTTCTATCCACAAAACAAGATATTGAAAGTAAGAATACAAGTGGTCCATAGCTCTGAGAAATGATATTTGAAGTTTCATATTGAAATAGAATATTTTTTAATCCACTCGTCCATAACTTTCTAGCAACAGACCTTCTTAATGAGCAGTTTTGTCAAGGCCCCAAACTCATTTTCAATGGTTTAAATGTAGCATATTCATTAAAACAATACATAAAAAAGCCCACATTTGCCTGGAAAAGGATCACAGTTTAGAGTTTAGAATCCACATAAATTTGAAGAAATAAGAGCCAGGCTTTTCCTGCCACCCATCATTCACTGCTTATTTTGTGACGAATAAGGTTGGTCTTAGTCTCTTTCTCAGCTTTGCATGTATTGTCATTAGCTAAAGGCATTGAGCACTTTAGTCTTGTCCTATTTATATTCAGTTCCCAGAGATCAATGGCTAATTTATGAAATATTTCACTCTGTGTCATGAGAATTTAGCAAATAAATATGGAACCAAATACAAACACTTTATACCATATGTACAGTTACTTTCATAAGGCATTATCATGTAATTTTTTTATTGAAAAAGATTCAATATAGTAAAGTCTTATTTTAAGATATATTTTTCTTTCTCAATCCGAGATGCTTAGTTTACGAAAATATTGTTTTTCTCTATATTCTTTTTTTGTATATATGCCAACATATACCTTGTGCTAGAAATATTTTATGGGAATTACAACTCTTTATATCTGTATGTTCTATATAAAGGCATATACAACTTTGAGGCAGTGTTTCTGATGGAGTGCAGAATTCATAAAGAGCTTGTTGTGTGTGCTTCCGTGCTCGGAAATCATATGAAATTCACTTCGAGAAGAAACTTATTTGATTAAAAAAAAAAAAGAAACAGTAACAGAAACAAAAACAAAACTGCACCAATGCGCAGCCAGAGGCTGACAATTAAACTAATACATAATCACACGAACATCATATTTATATTAGTTAACATTTTTTTAAGGATGACCAGTGCTAACATAGAGTATTATACATTTGGCACTAATGTTTGCCATTGGTCCAGCAATTGGCAAAAATTTGTTTCTATGTATAAATTGATTTTGGAACATTAGGTTCTGGCTAGATGTATCTTCACTATTTATAAAAAATATTTAAACAGTAAGCTCACGTTGAATAACTAGGTCTACTGTGTTCTGGAAACTCTTCAGTAGTAATACAGCTTTTTCATGTTCCATATGTACAAAACTATGTCCATTTGCCTGTGAAGACACAAAGAAAAGAGAGCCAGTTAACGGTAGGTATTTATTACTTTGTTATTGCTTGGAAGGCAAGAAGACCTGAGCATTGAGAAGTGGCAAGTTTTTAAAATTAACAACAGAATTGCGGGGCCGGGCGGTGGCGCTGGAGATATGGTGCCTTCACTAACCTAGGACAGACCAAGGTTCGATCCCCCGGTTCCCCATATGGTCCCCCGTGCCTGCCAGGAGCGACTTCTGAGCGAATAGCCAGGTGTAACCCCTGAGCGTCACTGGGTGTGGCCCAAAACCAAAAAAAAAAAAAAACAAACAAAAAAACCAAACCAAACCAAACAAAACAAAAAAAAAAACAACAGAATTGCAACTATGATAACAAGGGGGTTTTCTTTAGCTTTAGCACCATTTGCTAATTTATTTATTTATTTATTTGTTTATTTATTTAGGTTTTTGGGCCACACCCGGTGGCACCCAGGGGTTATTCCTTGCTCTGTACTCAAGTGACTTCTAGCAGGCTCCTGGGACCATATGGGATGCCAGGGAACGAAGTCAGGTCTGTCCTGGGTTGCCCACATGCAAGGCAAACATCCTACTACTGTGCTATTACTCTGGCCTACCATTTACTAACTTAAATGGGTCAACTAGAAAGGCTTCAGGTAGTCTGAAAAATCTGAGTCACTGGTCTTCAGTGAAGCAGGCCTGTTACAGACAGACAAATGTGCATGAAAGGTAGTAGTTGAGATAATTTTTGGGGGGCTGGAGCGGTGGCGGAGGATGTAAGGCATCTGCCTTGTTCGTGCTAGCCTAGGACGGACCACAGTTCAATTCCCCGGCATCCCATATGGTCCCTCAAGTCAGGAGTGATTTCTGAGCGCATAGCCAGGAGTAACCCTTGAATATCACCAGTGTGGCACCAAAACCAAAATAAATAAAAAATAAATAAAAAACCCCAAAGGCCCAAAAACTTTATTAAAAAAAAATTTTTTTTTTGGTTTTTTTTTTGGGTCACACCCGGCAGCGCTCAGGGGTCACTCCTGGCTCCATGCCCAGAAATTGTTCCTGGCAGGCACGGGGGACCACATGGGGCACCGGGATTCGAACCGATGACCTTTTGCATGAAAGGCAAACGCCTTACCTCCATGCTATCTCCTGGGCCCCATATTTAAAAATTTTTTATTTAAAAAAAACTTTTATTTAAAAAAACTTTTTTTTTTTTTTTTTGGTTTTTGGGTCACACCCAGCAGTGCTCAGGGGTTACTCCTGGTTCCATGCTCAGAAATCGCTCCCGGCAGCCATGGGGGACCATATGGGGCACCGGGATTTGAACCGATGACCTTTTGCATGAAAGGCAAATGCCTTACCTTCATGCTATCTCCCGGGCCCCAATAAAAAAACTTTATGTGGTTTACAAAGTTGTTCATAATACAGTTGTTTCAGGCATTCAACATTCTGACACGTTTCCATCAATGTGACCTCTCTACCTACCTCTGTTGCCATTTTCACACCCCATTTCTCCCAAGCTTTCTACCTTAGCAGGCATAACATAATTTACTTTATATTGCTTGTTACAGCAACATGGTAAGTGGAATTATCAAAAAAAAAAAAAAAAGAGTTCAGTAAAAGAAAATTTGTGAAACTGTTAAATCTTAATTCAATTAAAGTCTCACTAAAGTCATCGTCTTTTTTGCAACAGAAAACTATAAATGACGAGGTTTTTTTTGTGGTTAATTTGAATGCATTACAGATTTTTCTGTTTAGGATAAACAATTGTTGCATTACTGATCCTAACCTAATCAACAATTGTACTCCACCCTAGGGTGTGACCTGGTGATAGTATATTGGATTATCCATTACTCATCCCTAGGGTGGGACCTGATTCTTGTCAATAAAAGAAGAGTCTGAGGAAGGGAGAGGCTCATTTTTCTGTCTTCTTCCACTGAGCTTTGCTCCATCTTAGGAGCAGAAAACTTGGGTGGTTTGAATTCCTTGCTTGAGCACTGAATTTCCTGAACTATTCTTGTACCTCTTCACTGGGTGGATTATTTCCTGAGGATCTCTACAACTGGAACTGTTCCCCCTGATCTAATCTGACAGGGGACTGGGATCTGCCTTTCCTGTCTGGGAACTCTGTGGGAATCAAATCTCAACCAGTCTCATAGAGACCCTTCAACAATGTTTCAACATTGCATGAAAATATGGTACCATACCTTGCAGCATGGTCAAACATTCATTCCAAGGGTACAAATGAACCCCACAGGACAGTTAAGTCTAGTTTGAACTCCGTAAAAAGTTCTTAGTTTAATAGTCTCACTCATCTATGGGTTTTAAGAAAAATAATAGTCTTCTTTGCAACAATCCTCAGAGACAATGAGAGTGGGGCTGGAACTTCCAGCTCACTTCATGAAGCTCACCACAAAGAGTGGTGAGTGCAGTTATAGCAATAACTACACTGAGAACTACCATAATCATATGATTGAATGAGGGACCTGGAAAGCCTGTCTAGAGTACAGGTGGGGGTGGGATGGGATGGAGGGAGATTTGGGACAATGGTGGTGGGAATGTTGCACTGATGAAGGGGGGTGTTCTTTACATGACTGAAACCTAATCACAACCATATCTGTAATCAAGATGTTTAAGTAAATAAAAAAAAGTTCTTAGTTTATGTACGCTCTTTTATTTTTCTTTTATTGGGGGTGGCAGTCCACACTTGGCAGAGCTCATGGCTTACACATGGTTCTGTGCTTAGGGATCACTCCTAGAAGTTCACAGCGGTGCTAGGGATCAAATCCACATCATCCAAGGGACAAAAATGATCGTATAGCAGGTAGGGCATTTGCCTTGCTGACACAGGTTCTAGATTTGTTCCTTGGCACCCCATGTGGTCCCCTAAGTTCTCTGAGCATAGAGCCAATATAAGCCCTGAGCATTGAATGGGTACAGCCCTAAACCAAACCAAAACAAAATTACTTGCTTACCGAATTTTTCAAAGATTAGAATCACAATTTAGTTTAGATATTGGTAATTTTTTTTTGTTGTTTTTGGGTCACACCCGGCAGTGCTCAGGGGTTACTTCTGGCTCCATGCTCAGAAATTGCTCCTGGCAGGCACAGGGGACAATATGGGGCACCGGGATTCAAACCAATGACCTTTTGCATGAAAGGCAAACGCCTTACCTCCATGCTATCTCCGGGCCCCGATATTGGTAAATTTTAACTTAATTTTGATCTCTCTCTCTCTCTCTCTTTCTCTCTCTCTCCCTCCATCACCACCCACACACCAGTTGTCCTAGAGTAAAAGCAATCACTTCACACTGCTGTAAGCATTTTCATGCAATGTTGAAAAACTGTTTATCCTAAATAGGAAAACCTGCAATGCATTTAAATTAACCACAAAACCTCATTATTTATAGTTTTTCCTCTTGCAATGATTAAAAAAAGTCCAAGTAGCTAATATGTGTCAGTGACAACACCATCCCGGATCATCCCACATCAACAACAGATGCTCCTTTTATTCTGAACTCATCATCAGAGACCAAAGGAAAGACATTTCATTTTATGCAAAATAAAATGTGCCCTAGTACTGCCAGAGCTGTTTGCACCCTAATTAAACAGAGGCCCAAATGCTACCAATCAAAAACAAAATAGTAGCTGTATATCATTGCAGTTTAAGTTCAAGTGACATTTTTAGCCCTTTGGTTTCAGAAATTAAGATTTTTCCAGTTTCATATGTATATACCTCCTAAGTGTCAAAAGAGGAGAGGGTGGATGTACCCCCAGTTACCTTTTATTTTTTTAAACCACTTAGAAAATTGGCCTTACTAGAGGCTTCTCTCTTACCAGTTTGGGAAAATTTGTGACATTGATTTAAGTAGAAGTGATTGAGTCTTAAGGATAGAAGCACAAGTTAGTGGGTGAAAGTTGTTGGGTTGTCTTATCTTTAAAACAGAAACAAAAAGACAAGATATAAAAGTTCCAGAATTGGGAGTAAGAGAGATAGTAAGTATACAGATCAGAATTCTCATCTTGCACTTGGCCAAACTGGGTTTAATCCCCAGCACTCTATATGTCTCCCTGAGTATCGACCGAAAGTGCAAAGCCAGGAGTAAGTTCTGGGCATCTTTGGATGTACCTCCAATTCTCCTCCAAGAGTTCTAATCTGATGAGATATTGCAAAATCACCCAACTCTGCCATAAACAGGGTAAAAAATGTTGGGATTGAGACTGTTGTTTCACAAAAGAAATCAATAAGATTAAATTTTCATAACCCAAACTACAGGATTAGTAGTAAGCCAAATAATTTCTTCATTTTAGAAAAGCATTATCCTGATCAAAAGAAGTTGTATCATTAAAAAAAGAAAGGAAAAGAAGGCATAATGAGGATGACATGCCTGTGTTTTATTTATTTTGTACAGTGAAGGTAGAATTCAAATAAGAAATTGGGTTCATCTAAAATCAGATTTTCACTGTAGCTTTCCTAAAAAAGGGTCTCCACCCTAATATCAATGCAACATAAAGAACTGAATGGAATGCATTGTTCAGAACATTAAAATATAGAAACAAGCAGCACATTCAAGGTCAGAATTATGAGTTTGGGATTATCAAGAAAGACTGAAACCCAACTACAATCATATTTGTAATCAAGATGTTTAAATAAAAATATTAAAAAAAAAGAAAACAAGAAATTAAAAAGAAAAAATTTTCCTTTCTTCCTTCCATCTTTCTTCTTTCTCCTGCCATACCTTCTTTTCCTTTCCACCCTTCCTCTTTCCTTCCTACTTTCTCTCCTTTCCTTCCTCCTTCCTTTTTTCTCTATCCTTCCCTCTTTCTTTTTCCCTCCTTCCTTTCCCTCTCTCTTCATTTACTCATCCTGACCACAGCGTGGGAGGTGTTTCTACTTCACGTTCACCCACCTTCTATTAACTCTGCACCTATATTGCCAACATGCTGCCCTGTACAAGTAAGTTTTGGGGTGCACACAGTCCATGCCTCTTTGGGGGTATGGCCGCACGTGCCCTTCATAGAGAAGTGCATTCCCTGCATATTAGTGGTGGAGTTGGTACCTATGGTACCTCCATAACCTATGGAGTTGGGAGTGGGGCTTTTGGACCACACCCGGTGACGCTCGGGGGTTACTCCTGACTCTGCGCTCAGAAATTGCTCCTGGCTTGGGGGACCATATGGGACTTCGGGATGGAACCACGGTCCGTCCTAGGTTAGTGCGTGCAATGCAAACGCTCTAGCGCTTGCGCCACTGCTCTGGCCCCTGCCTATGACTCTTTAGGAAAAAAACAAGAGAACTTTTATTTATCTGTTTTTGGGTAAAATCTGGGGGGGGGGGTGTTCAGGGGCCACACCTGCCTCTATGCTCAGGGACCACTTCTAGATGTGTTCCAGGGACCATATATGGTGCTGGGATTCAAATTAGGGTCACAGTCCCAGTCATATGCTAAATCTGTGCCTTAATCTTTGGTATATCTTTCCCTTTTCCCCGGAAAAGGGCTTTGAAATAAACCTTGGAACTTTGAAAAACTCTCTGCAGGAAGTAGACCCATCTGGTCTCCCTGGCAACAGAGGAAGAAAATCTCAAAACCCAAACCATTTCTGTGCAGTTGGGATGCCTGTGTCTTCTATGCCATCACCACTAAGTACTTTGCTAACGCTCTCCTCCAATTCATTCTAGTGGTGACCTCTGGTGACTTTTCATGACACACCTTGTGTGTGTGTGTGTGAGGTGTCATCCTCAAAGTCCATGGTGAGCGTCACTGTCTTTGGAGACACACTAGATTTCTCATCAGCTGAGCTGCATATGTATAAGTCCTTGGGGACTCCCGGACTCCTGGTCTTCCTTATAAATTCCTATCTGCATTAGTCCAGACTCCATGTGGTTGTCTAGAATACATTTTTGATCTTCTCTCTAATGGTCATCTTTTGATGCCCATCACAAACAACTGGAAGCACCACACCTGGTCTTGTATACCAGTGCCCAAGCAGAGACTTCTAGAAATTCTGCTGCCCACACTACCTATTTTGCTGCTGCTGCCTCAGCTCTGAATTTATACATTTAAAAATATAAGTGTATTAATCATACTCATGGTGTGTGTGTGTGTGTGTGTGTGTGTGTGTGTGTGTGTGTGTGTGTGTGTGTCTTACCCAGCTCTACTCAAGACTTACTCTTAATTCTGCTCCAGGATGAAACCTGGTGGAGCTGGGATGCTGGGATCCCAGCATCAGGGACCACTTCTAGAAGTGTCCATCTATGGTGGACACCATATTCCATCTATGGTGCTGGAATTCAAATCAGGGTCACAGCCCCAGTCATATGATAAGTCTGTGCCTTAATCTTTGTTATGTTTTTCCTTTATCTCTGGAAAAGAACCCCTATGGGATGCTGGGGATCGAACCTGGGTTGGCTGCATGCAAGGCAAGTGCTCTCTCTACCTGCTGTTCTATTGCTCCAGCCCCAACACTCATGGTTCTTAATCCCATCCACTATTTGCAAGAAAGTGAGCCTTCAGGGAAGACATTAGATTCAATAGATGTCTATCATTGCTACTTCAGAGTCATCAATCTATATAATCAAATTTATTTGTTTAGCTAGCTTCAGGCTATCACTTCAGTATGCTAACTGCATTATTTGCTGCCATGCTCATCAAATGAGCATGTTTCTCTGTAATCCAATGCTTGGGCTTCTTTAGATTAACGTGCCTATTTTCTGGATGGGACTTTTGGCTATTAATCTAGAGGTTAATAAGATGAAACACCATCTCATCAAACTTTGTAGGAACAATACTGAGGAATTCAATGGCTGATAATCATGTGTTTTCTTGATTAATAAACTGAAGCACCATCTCATTGAAAATTGATAAGACTAATGCTGAACAATTCAATGACTGATAATCATGTGTTTTCTTGAAATAGGAGATTCAATTAATTTGGAAGGTTTAGTCACATTACTGCTTGGCAAAGTATGGTTGATGGAGAATGTTAATTGGTTGGCCTTTCTCAAATTTATTTATTTATTTATTTTTTGGTTTTTGGGTCACAACCGGCAGTGCTCAGGGGTTACTTCTGACTCCATGCTCAGAAATTGCTCCTGGCAGGCACGGGGGACCATATGGGGCACCGGGATTCGAACCGATGACCTTTTTGCATGAAAGGCAAACACCTTACCTCCATGCTATCTCCCAGGCCCCGGCCTTTCTCAAATTTTAATGAACTGATTGACTTTGTTGTTTTATCTTTTATGCTTTATTAAAATACTATTAATTTCAAATACCTATGCAAGATGTTTTTTTTACAGCCTTTAGCCTATTTTGGGGGGAGATAGAAAATAATACTCCATCAGTAGCAACATAGTATAACCTTATAAATGAGATGAAAGCTGTCTGAGATATTTTATTACAAGTTCAACTGAAAATGATTGATGCCAATGATTTGTTCAAGAAATGTTATATAATCTTGAATTTTTAAACCATTGCAGTACTATTACAGATAAGGCAAGAACTAGGAAACAAATATCTAACCCTGTGGAAATCAGTAGACATAGAAGTCTACATTTGCTTTGTAGAATTGATATTATGAATCTCTAGTGCATCTTGACACACATGTTTTCTTGCCTGTTGTGAGAGCTTGTAACAAATGCTTTTTTGGTTTTTTTTTTTTTTTTTTTTTTTTTTGGTTTTTGGGTCACACCCGGCAGTGCTCAGAGGTTACTCCTGGCTCCATGCTCAGAAATTGCTCCTGGCAGGCACGGGGGACCATATGGGGCACCGGGATTCGAACCAATGACCTTTTGCATGAAAGGCAAACGCCTTACCTCCATGCTATTTCCCGGGCCCCGTAACAAATGCTTTTATTTCACTAAATGAATTCACCTTTGAGTACAAATTTAGTTATTTGTTAATGGGTCATAGTTTTAGATCTATTTCTAGAGTCTGATGCAATGAGATAGAGTTTGGAAGAAGGCTGTAAAGAGAAGACAAAGTCACAATTGTAACTTTCTTTTATCTTGAAAAAAACTAGCAAAGAGAATTTATATGGTCTTTTAGGGAATAAATATGGTGACTATCTGGATTACCTCATTTGGACAATTCAGACAGGGAATCAAAGAACTATTTAGGTATTTGTGCAATGTTTTGAAAGAAAAACAAAGACCTGAATTATAGTAAGAATTAAGAGTTACAGTAATTTATTTCAGCTAGTATGGTTTTGTGGTCGTTTAGCCCTTGAGAATGAAAAGAGAAGAAAGTAGAGGCTGTGGGATAGAGAAAATAGAGCAGTTAGAGGTCTTGCCTTGCATATGGTCAACCATGTGAGTTGGATCCTCAGCATCTCATATGAACCTCTGAACACCACCAGCAGTAATTCCTGAGGGCAGAGTCAGGAGTTACCCCCTAACAATTTCTGGATGTGGTCCTCCAAAAAACAAAATTGTAAAAAAATAGATGCTACTATGCAGATTTAATTGAAAAGCATAAATCCAATGATGCCTTGAAAATGAAATGCTTATAACCTACATTTGTACATTTGACAATTTAGATATATGCACAAAATATGGTGAAAGATTATTTAAAAATGCAAAGTCAATGAAAATTTGATATATTTACCACATCTGATTATAGATATGCATATATTACATAAACCCTCTTTATCCTGGGTTATGATAAAATGCACACAATTGGAGGCAGTTGTACCTTAATGAAAAATGAGAAATAAATGAATGGCTTATTAAGTTAAAATGAAATTAATAAGAAAGCAATTTAGGAAAGAAAAGATATTCTAAGAAGTTTATGCTCCAAGAACACATAATTAATGGATTTCTGACTTTAGCTGATTTGAACATATAAGGGAAACTGTGCTATAATTTTTGTGTTATTTCCAGAAGATATCCTTCCTTATTAAAATCCACTTGAGGTCTGTCACAAAATGTTTTTTTAATTTCCCCCTTTAATGATTTAGACACGAAAAGATGGAGGGTTAATGAAAATATTATTTATAATTCCAACCAAAATCGAGCTTTGCAATTACAGCACATTGATTTACTCAAAGACATTGTACGTGAATTTTATCTTCACAGTCCTTCCTAGATTTATCTTTGGCTTCCTTCGGGTAAGTGATTTGTTAAAAGGATAAATTATGGCTGTTTATATTCCAGAGATTCTCTGGAGGATGATAGCATGATGTCGGAATTCTACTGGAACCTTCTTATTTCAAGCTCCATATTAAAAAATTAGTCTGAGATGGATTTGTCACAAGGTTGTTGGGATTAATTGATAAGGACAGAAGCACAGGGTTAAAAAAATTCAAAAGAGAAATGGAACAAGAGATTTGGAAATGGGATTTGGGGCTTAACTTATACTGACCTACAAGGGACAAACATTGAAAAGGCTAGTAGTAGACTCTGGAAACAATCAAGATGCCCTTCAACAGATGAATGGCTAAAGAAACTGTGGTAATGGAGTATTAGGCAACTGTCAGGAGAGATGAAGCCATGAAATTTTCCTATACATGAATGCACATGGAATCTATTATGTTGAGTGAAATAAGTCAGAGGGAGAAAGACACAGAATAGTCTCACTCAAATATGGGTTTAAAAAAAAAGACATTATTATAATAATGCCCAGAGAAAATAGAGATGAGGGCTGGAAGGACTGGCTCACCATATAAAGCTCACCACAAAGAGTGGTGAGTGTAGTTAGATAGATGATTATGCTAACTATCATGACAATGTTAATGAGTGAGAGAAGTAGAATGCCTGTCTCAAATACAGGCAGGGTGGGAAGGAGGGAAATGGGGCCATTGGTGATGGGAATGTTGCACTGGTGAAGGGGGATGTTCTTTTTATGACTGAAACTCAACTACAATCATGTCTGTAATCAAGGTGCTTACATAAAGATATTATTAAAAGAATAAAAGGCTAGTAGGCATGACTATTGATAACAGATATACACAAATACCTTCAGAGTTGAGACTTGGAATGTTTTATCTCCTGGGCTAGTGGGAAACTGAAAAATACTGTTGCTAAAAAATGAGAGGAAGTAGCAAAAAGGAGATGAAGTATGTGCTTCGCAGGTTCAGTGCCCAGCATTATTCAGCTTAGCCTCGAGAGCACCGCTGGTAGCTACTACCCAGCAAGAAACTGAGTATACCCCTGAGCACCACTGGGTGTGGCTGTCAAAGCAAAGAAAAACAAAATAAAACAATACAACAACCATATTTGGCAAATGCTCTACAGCTGTGCTCTCCAGCCCCCAATTTTATTATTTTATTTTTAGTTTTTCCTTGTTAATAGCAACCCAGGGCTACTTTCTCAGACCCTCCAGTTCAGCTGTTCTTTTTTTTTTTAATTTAGAATTTTAATCTGAGAGATACATTTGTCAAATACTGGGATATATTTAGGGCTGAAAACCCTGGACAATAAAAATGACATGGGCTTATTTGAAACTTATATATAATATAAATAATATGATATGATATGATATAAAATGATTTAATATGACATGATATATATTGCTATATATATACACACACACTCTTTTGATTAAAATCGTGAATGACATGGGGGCTGGAGAGATAGCACAGCGGTAGGGCGTTTGCCTTGCAAGCAAAAATCCAGGACCAAAGGTGGTTCGAATCCCAGCATCCCATATGGTCCCTAGGAGGGATTTCTGAGCAAAGGGTGGGGAGTAACACCTGAGTGCCTCTGGGTGTGGGCCAAAAACAAAAAACAAACAAAATTTTTTTGAATGACAAAGACAAAGCTTTCTTAGAAAGCACACAAGAAAAAAAATGTGTAAAGTGTGAAAAAACTTCAAGCCTTCATGGCTTTTACTGTACTATTAAAAAAATCTCCATAGAATAAACCATAGAAAAGAATTTCCCTTCTGTTTGAAGTGCACACCTGCCTTGCTGCTTGAATATTTCATGAATTCAGGCTCAAAAAAAAATAAAAAAGACAAGCTAGAACTGACTCAACAAAAGCTTTTTTTGAATTATTTGTATAGAAGTTCAGACGTGGAGCAGATAATAAAGAGTAATCCTGAAGCAGTGACTGATTTCTTTGCTCTGATTTTTAAATACCTGCTTTCTTCTTACCAAACATGCTGAATAAACATCTCTAACAATGAATTTCCTACCTTGGCTTGGCACAGCAATTCACCCAATAAACTCAACTTTATTCCTTTGGCTTTTGCCAGGAAAAGGCTAACAAGAAAAATAAGCCTTCTCCTTTTCAGGAGGTTTT
>PVKC010011938.1:0-24212 GCA_004027635.1 Crocidura indochinensis | reverse complement strand
CCATAATCAAAGTTAATGAATTTTTGAAGCATATTACAATTTAAGATTATATAAGTTTCCACCCTATACTTTTTTATTTATACAGAATGGGAGAGGATATGGGAACTAGGATTGGAACTGAGGTGGACTGAGGACTTTTTGGTGATGGGAGTTCCCCTGATTTTATGTTAATTTGTACCTAAAATATGATTGCCAACGTTATGTAACCCAACATGTTTAAAAAAAATTATATTTAAAAAAAGATATTAAATTGTTTAATTTATTTTTATCTCCTTTTAAAAATTATTTTATTGAAACTATTGTAATTTGCAAGGTCCTTTATAGTTGGGTTTTAGAAATAACAATGAATAAGTGCCAATCCCACCACCAATGTTAATCTCCCTCCACTATGTTCCCAGAGTGTATCCCATTCTCCCTCAGCCTGCCAGTATAACAAGATTTTTTTTTTACAGTTTAGATTGTCAGAGTTTGAATCTTTTGATTCCATTATTGTTGACTTTAGCTTGGATATTTAATGATGACCCTTTTTATTAATCTCCACATAATGACTGCTTGGCCCCTGGTTCCTATCCTTTCATATATATTTGTGTTTTTCCTCCTTCATTCAGTTTATTTTTTTTTCTCCTCACTATAATATAGGGCATTCTTAAGTGGAGAAGAGATTAATTGACTTCAAGACTTATCGTATGAAAGTCAAGACAAATAAGAGCAAATATATTGCTACATTTATGAAAGAACAAGAGCATTCCTACCCATCCAGAACTGTTTGGATTCTTATTTGTATTAGTGAATTCAAAAGGCATCCACATAAAAAACAGTTGTATACGAAAAGAGCAAATGATTAAAATCTTAATAAGATTAGTATGTCCTATTATTATTACTAATAAAATTAGTAATGTTAATACTTGGGCATGGTATTGTATAGTTTTCCAAAATAATTGCATTTTTGAGGGAAAAATGCACAAAGAATGCTACATTTTATAGGGAGATGTAAACCAGAAATTATATAAATTTAGAGTTTAATATTAAGGTAAAATATATTTGTCTCGTGTATAAACTTCAAAAATGTAACTATAAGCAAAAACATAGTTACTTAAAAATTGAGGGAGGGGAGGAGGGAGAAAAAATTTAATAGTATTTTCTTAATGTTGAAGCCAGGAAGGAAAGAAAAGTAACTAATATCAGATAAGGTTATTTTGGTAGATGATGAAAATGTCACAAAGTAAGGTTTTATCAAATACACCACAAGCAATAAATTGCACATTTTGTTCAGGTAATTTTTAATTCATGACTTTATAATTTATTAAATATAATTCTATAAAACATTTTTTAAATCAGAGGCAAGTTTTCAAAGAATTCATATTATTTTTCTCTTCATCCAAATTTGTGTTGGTTTTCAAATTTTGCAGAAATTTTCTTTAAAAACATTAAGTACGTTTAACAATTTTTAAAATTAATGAATAAGCAGAGTAAAATGAATAAACCCTTTAAAATTGGGGCCGGAGCACTGCTGTAGTGGTTTGGTATTTGCCTTGCACATGTCTGACCTAGGACAGACCCAGGTTCGATCCCAGGCTTCCCATATGGTCCCCCAAGCCAGGAGCGACTTCTGAGGGCATAGTCAGGAGTAACTCCTGAGTGTCACAGGGTGTTCCCCCCAAAATAAAGCCCCAAACACCAAAACAGTAAAAAAAAAAAAACAATAAATATGAATTCAAATACTCAGTGCATCAGAAACTGCAGTAGTTTAAAACTGACACACATCAATTCACACATCTCCAATTAGCCCCTGCTATTAGAAGGATGATCATTGTTATTTTATGAATTCAACCAGGATTTCAAAAGTCCTTTATATATTTTTAATCCAGAGTGCTGAATACTTTATACAATTCTTATTTTGCTTTAAAATTAGTTTTACAGGGGGCCAGAGCGATAGCTCAGCTGTAGGGCATTTGCTTTGCATGAGGCTGATCCAGGACAAACCTCGGTTCCATCCCTGGAGTCCCATATGGTCCCCTGAACCAGGAGCAATTTCTGAGTGCATAGTCAGGAGTACAACCTGAGCATCACCCAAACAAAAGACAAAACAAAAAATTACCTTTACAAGATAGAGTATGGTAATAATACCCATAGACAATAGAGACAAAAGTCAGGAGGTCCAGCCCTGAGTAGAAGGCTGCCACAAAGAGTATTGAATGTAGCTAGAATAGAGAAGTGACTACTAGGACAATGATGGATAGAACTTAACTTGCTCTGGACAAGAACTCTGGACTGAAAAGGGAGAAACTAACAGATAGGGCACCATCCATTAATAATAACTCAAACCACAGTGTTAAAAATGAGAAAGAGAGAAAGAATAGAGAGAGAGGCAATTTATTTCCATAGAGCAAGACATAGTGGGGTTGGGGGCTTGGAGGAAACAGCAGACTTGACAGGAAGAGTGCCTTAGTGAAGGATGGTGTACATCAACTATTGAAACCCAATAATGAACCATTGTGCTTAAAAAGAAAATTAAATAAAAATAAAAGAAGCTTTCATTAAAAGTGAATTTTATAAAATTATGTGTAGTAATTTTTAATTTATAATATAAATATTAAATTAATTCAAATTATAGAAATGTATTATGACATTAAGAAATTCCAACTTGTTTTAAGTTTAAACTAAAGCTTTCATTTTATAGAATGTAATGCTATAAGTAAAATATAAAATTAAAAATAATTTTATTTTGCTTTGATAATGGAGATTTATTAAATCTCTGCATAATGATAAATATTTACAGGCATTATTTAACCATCAATGATTATGGTTATGAATATTCCAGAAATAGGTACTTCAAAGTAATTTTGGTGAATTCTAATATAGCAAATATGCTTAAAAATTGACAAGAAAATTTTGATAATTTCTATGGTCCCAATTTGTTTACTTGCTTTAAGCAAACGTACCTTTCAATCAGAAAGAAAATAAGGAAGGTACTGATAAAAATAGAGCTATCACATATTAGGGACATTAAATAGGTAGAAAGCCAAAGGATGCTTTCAGGTAGAGATGAAAATCATAAAGTGTATAAATTAAAAAGAGCAGATTCATTTATCTTTGTCTTTTTACACCTGTATAGAGAACTAATGGCCATCTGTCAAAACTGTACTAAAGGACATTTTGTTTATCTGTGGCTAAATTAAATGGACCTGAATGGGACTTTAATGAAAATATGTACAGTTGAGATTTCTAAACAATCAAGCTTGGCATTTCCTTCAACAAGCTTTTGATGGGCCTCCTCAGAGGGTACTCTTCTCACTGAGAATTTCCATTTCCTCTTTCTCTTCCTGTAATATGCCAATTCAACATTTTCCCTTTTCAATACCTGACACATTTTGGATCTGTAGGAAATTAGAAAAAGGGTTCTAATGTTCTTCATTAATGCTTTGCCTTAGAATGGATAAATAAATAGGTAAAAGAAATAAATCTTAGCCTAGTAAGTTATTTTTCACCAAAAATTATGTAAATAATGTACATTTTAATACCTGGCATATCATTTCCCAAAAAAAAATACTAGACAAATTTTAGTCTTTTTATTTATATCTTTTCTTTTTTTTTTAATTTTTATTTTTTTCAACATTATTTATGGTACATAGTGACAACGAATGAGGGGCAATCCCACCCCAGTGCTGTCTTCCCTCCACCCCCGTTTCCAGTATGCATCTCATATCTCCTTCCCTTACCCCCCAAAATACTAGTGCAACTGGTCTCCACTTTATAGCTTGTTGTAGATTGTCTATTCTGTTGTCGTTTGCGATAAAAAAGGTAAGAAGAAAAAAGAAAGAAAAAAAGGAAGAAGAGAAAAAAAGAAAAAAAAATTGGTCGCAATTACCAAAAAAAGAAAGAGACAAAGAGGAAAAAAAATGCACCCGGCTAATGAGAAAAGAAAAGAAAATCACCAAATAATAACCACAGGAGTAAAAAGGGAAGAGAAAAGCGGAGGAAAGAAAGAAAATAAATCAAAAACTAACAAATCAAAACAAAACAAGAAGAAGAAGGGGTGCTGCAGTGGTAGGGTTTGGTGTTCCTTCCACTTTTTTTTTTTTGTATAGGCACAGTAAACATGGGGGTGGGAATGGGAATGTACATTTTAATACCTGGCATATTATTTCCCAAAGAATACTAGACAAATTTTAGTCTTTTTATTTTTATCTTTTCTTTAAAAATGTCAGCACATTGTGGTATGTGGGAAAAACAAAAAATATTATATTTAAAAAAATTCTAAACTCATTTAAAAGTTACTATTATTATATTTTATTTATTAATTAATTTATTTATTTTTGGTGTTTTGGGCCACACCCATTTGAAGCTCATGGGTTACTCCTGACTAAGCACTCAGAAATTGCCCCTGGCTTGGGGGGACCATATGGGACGTCCATATGGTCGAAGCTCAGTTCTTCCTTGGCTAGCGCTTGCAAGGCAGACACCTTACCTGTACTGTAGTGCCACCTCACAGGCCCCTCATTTAAAAATTATTAAGAATTACATAGAAGTGGGCTGGAGTAATATTATAGCAGATAGGGGATTTGCGTTAGCCCACCAGAATTGATTCCTGAGTAATATCCTTGCCATATAACTGTGAAAATTCTTATATTTCATTTTTTTCCCCTTTCTGTACTAATGTTCTCTAAGGCTGTGGTGAGAAGCAAGGTAGTGTAGTGGAGAGCTCTGTGCAGTGACTTTGTAGAGCTAAAGGTCCTTCAAGGAAATCTATTTTGGGGGTAAGAGCATCCAAAGGTTAACTATCATGAAAGATGAATCTAACATTTAATCAAGCATACTAAGATAGAGATTGGTGGGAAAGCAAGGAGAGAAGTGCGGTTAGCTAGAGATTGCCAGGACCTGTTGCCTACTGAGAAAAGCACAGAGAGCACAGAGAAGGTAGAGCAGCCATAGCTGTCACTGCTATCTTTGCTTGCCCCAAACCATAAGGAGTCCTAAGAAAAATATAAGTTGAAACTAGACAGCAAAGATCAGGAAGAACCATGAGGCTTCTAAAGAAAAAAATAAAAAAGAACAACGGTGATGTGCATGGATTCATCTGCAATCACTTACTTGTTTATGTTGTGAACTGCAAAGACCACAAGACCCACCCCCAACCCCTAGTCAACTTCTCTGTCTGGTGTAGTGACGTCGTTGCAAACTGTTCTGTGTTGTAATCATAGCTCCATGCTCTGATGTCCTTCTCCCTCTCTACTATACTATACCCACTGTCCAATATTTCTGTCTCAGTTTTTCTGGCTGATCCTGACTGCAACTCTCCTGCTTTCTTTGTCAGCTTTCACTCTCTCTGGAATCAGAGGTCACAGTAACTCTCCCTGAGCTCTCTGAGCTCCATTTAGCAGGCAAGCACACCAGCATCAGGAGAATACTCCTTAGGCAACTGTACCCCTGTTCTCTTCATACCCAATACTTTGTTCACTCATTTATAGGGGAGGGGCATAGAACTAAGACAATGATTGGATTTTCTTGCAGGCCTGTAGTTTAGGAACTTACACCAACAAATTCCCATGGTACTGCTGTTTTCTTTGGCCACCTTGCCTAATTGGGATATTTGCTCCCCAAACAGAATATATCTCCTTCAAACAGAAGGAAGACCTAACATTTTCTTCGATGGGTGTTTCTATTAGTAATCTTTCATTTATTATGTGATTAGCATAAGGCACAATTAGGAAATTAGGATTTTTAAATAGGTGAACCAACTACAGCTAGCCTTATAGTTAGAGATCATTGTAGTGGATATTCCTTTATTAAAAGACATCTTTATGATTTGTCCCAGTTCACTAAATTTTTCATTGAAATAAGGTCAATGCCTGTCAAAAATATGAAATGACTATTTTAGTCATTGTACTACCTTATTTAGTCATTGGAACACACCTGTCTATGGTCAAGGCTTCTTGTTTCTGAGAAAAATGTGTTGTTTGGGGTCCACAACCAGCAAAACTCAGAGGTTACTACTTGGTCTGCCCTAATGAACAACTCTGATGGACTCAGGGATTTTGTATAGTATGCTGGGGATAAATCCTGGGATGGCTGTATGCAAAGCAATACCCTACCCACTGTTTTATCTCTCCAGACTCCCCTCCATGTTTTGTACCAGATCTTGGTCCTGGTTTTGCTGTGTGTAAGATAAGAAGTCATTGTACCCTCTGGTCATTATATTAAGCAATTAACACGTTTTGGTTTGTTTTGAGAACAAATGATGGTGCCCATGGCTTACTCCTGGCTTTGTACTCAGATATAACTCCGGGAGGGGTTGAGTGACCCTATATGGCTGTCTCTACTTAACCTTCCTACAGCTTTTAACATATGTGCATACACATATTTCATTTAAAACTATATCATTATATCCATGTTTTACTGACTTTTATTAAGTCAGCTAGCTCCCAACAGAACAGGGAGAATAAAGGTAAGTCTTGCTTAATATCATGAATAAGTTTTTAGAAAATGCAATTCTAAACAAAATTAAGTATAAAGAAAGCAGGTCATCAATAAAGTTATTTTTGTTCAGTGTTGGCCTGAAGGGTTTTTCCTTTCTTTTTTTTTTATCAATTTAATAAAATAACATCAAAAAATCTAATTGAAGAACTTGCTATATAGAGCAAAATCTCATTCATCATTCATTCTCCCTCCCTGAACCCACATCTCTGCCTTCTGAATTATTCCAACTAAGAAGTTTTGGTAACAGGACCGTCCATAAACAGTTAAGCACAATCTCAAGTGTAAATGTAAACGTAAGTGTAAATCAGTCATAACAGCAATGCTGAGTAATTATCTAATAAAATAAAATAAAATTAAATTAAATTAAAAGGAAATACTATGCAAAGAGGCTAGGGGATTCTGAATATTGGATAGGTTTGACCTCTTCCCTCTGAAAGGTAGTGATTCTTATTGAAAATAGATAGATTAAATGAGAAAAAAAATTCTCTATGTATAGCTAACCAACACAGTAAGTATATAATGCAATTCAATTCCAGCTATAATTCATCTTCAAACTTGCTCTTTTTGCATGTGAAAATTAATGCACTTGCAATAATTTTAATGGGCTTAAGTGCAGGCTCAAAAAAAGAGCTACAAATATTAGTTTTTAGCTTAGAAATAAATAAAGGGGAGGATGGAAGGGGGCATTGATAGTGGGAAGGTTGAACTGGTGAAGAGGTGTGTTCTGTTTCTGACAGAAACCCAACTACAATCATGCTTGTAATTATGATGCTTAAATAAAGATTTTATAAAAGAAAAAAAAGAAACAAGTAAAGGCATTATTTTTTGTTAATTCTATTACTCTAATCATAAAAAGGCAAATTAAAAATGCTATGAAAAAATATTTTGATAATACCATGGAAAGATTATGTTAAATTGTATTAATATGGAAAAGTATTTCTCTCTTGGAGTGAAGCTTAATATTTCCACAAAGTATTGTCATTAAATGAATTCTAAAACTCTTACCATATCTATACCATTTTGGATAGAAAGTTCTTCATAGTGTCCCAGTATTTGTGTATGCAAATTACAAGATAATTTTTCTCTTATAAATTATACTTATTTAAACAAATTAAATTTGGTCATGAATACTTAATATATATTTAGAGAGAGATTGACTAATGTAAAAAATTTTTCTCTGAAAATCTAACTGGAAAGTGATTCTATCCTAGGTAATGCATTATCATGTTAATCTTGTCCTCTAACAGATGACATAATTAACAGAACAAATATATCTCTCAATATGGGGTTTCTGTGAATACTTTTGAATTACCAAGAGCACAATTGCTCAACAAATGCTAATTGGCATAGATAATAATCATTTATGGTAACTCACTTTCCAAAAGGCTTTCTTATTCTCTGTTGGTTTCCATATACAACTGCCTTAAACATTAATAGAATATATACTCATTAATATTATAAGAATAAATTTTGCAACTTTATTTTTCTTTTTTTGGTTTCTGGTTTTTGGGACACATCCGGGGTTCCTCCTGGCTCTATGCTCAGAAATCACTCCAGGCAGGATCAGGGGACCATGTTTGGATGCCAGGATTCCAATCACCGATCTTCTGCATGAAAGGCAAATGCCTTACCTCCATGCTATCTCCCAGGTCCCAACTTTGCAACTTTCAACATCCAAGGTGCCATTCATAATACAATTTTAAAAACACACACTATTTCATCTATGTCCCTCTCTTTTCCTCTATCTTTTTTTCTCAAATACAATACATTTACTGCAGTCAATTACTTTATAATTATCAGATGCTTCTACCTCTACTATGTAAGATATCCTAGAATTTATTTGACTTAGAAAACACTGGGAAGGCCCCCAATTTGCTATTTATTCCCTTTTCCTGATTTCTCTTAGACAATTAGTTATTCAGAGCTGGGCATATCTAGTTTCTAGGATATAATTTATCTGGGTGGCAATAATTGCGTAAGGGAAGCAATATGAACATTATTGACAATATGACATTATTGATTCATCTTCAGTAACGTTTTCTTTAACTTTTCAGTGTCTCTCAAACCTGACTTGATAGCAGGATTTATTACTTATCTATTTTTCTTTAGAAACCCAAAATTATGACAATGTACTTATATTAGGTGACAATATGAGAGAGAGTTAGGTAATGAAATACATGTGCCCTCCCTATCCTTGATATACATTACCAGATAGACCTGGTTTACTTTTTTAAAATCTATATTCTGCTTTGTTCTAGTTATGGCAGTGACAGAAAAAGCAGCAGCTATTACTTTATTTAAATATCTAAGTCTTTATATTGCCTGCCTACTTTCTCATTTTACCCATAATGCTCCATTTACATTCATGCACACGAAAAGTAACTTAAAAGGTCTCTTTTATTATGAAGGTACTAGAGTGTTCTTATTGAGGTAAATGATTCTTTTTTTGTTTGCTTTTGTTTTTGGGCCACATCTGATGGTGCTCAGGGGTTACTCCTAGCTATGCACTCAGAAATCGTTTGTGGCTTGGGGGACACCAATGGGGGGATCTATCCTAGGTTAGCACGTGCAAGGCAGACGCCTTACCACTTGCACCATTGCTCAAACCCCTGAGGTAAATGATTCTTACATGGATTGTTGAGTGATTGTGGACAGGTTTTTATGGCCCTTCTTTTTCATAAGATTTATATTTCAAGACATGTCCCCCCTACCAGATGCCTAAAAGCAAGGCAGTTCAGATTCCTTGCATATTTTTCTCTATATATAGAATATATATTATATATAGAATATCTATCTACACATATCATATTTAAATTATAATTTATGTATAAGGGAATAGAAATAGTGCACATGAGATAGAACAATTGTAAAAATAATATATAATAAAAGTTAAAATTATTTCCTCTCAAAATATCTTCAATAGCATAATATTATTTTCAGACTATGGTTCTTATCAATAACTGAAACTATGAAAAGCAAAGTTCCTGAATAAGAAGAAACAACTGTGAATGGCAAGTACCTCCTAAGTTTTCTAAGTACAACAGAGTAATTGAAATGTTCACAATAATGCTTTAGTTTGTCCTGAAGAAGAAAAATCTAGATACGGGTAATATAAATTAAATTTTCCTTTAATGATAAAAGCATTTTTTTAATTATGAGTATTGAATCTTCATATTTGTTCAACTTTCATATACAAAATCCAAAGAAAAAATTGGTGTTTAAAAGCTATTCTCTTACATATCTGAGGTATTCTCAAGATAATAGCCATAAAAGTACTATCAGGCCTAACCAACTCTAAATGAATCACTACAACTAATCAATTATTTACATTTAGCAACATTTTTATAATTTCAGAGTAAAACAATAGCGAATCTTGTCACGTATATTTTTCAGGTGCTACTTTATAGATACTTATACATATATAAACTGTTCACTGTAATTCCTATATCATTGTTTTCCTTTCTAAAGCATTTTCAAAGTATATATTTGTATTTTGTATATACTTATACATATTCTATTTTTATATTAGAAACTCAAATATATAACTCATATAACTAGTATATGTATTGTACTCAGCTGCATAACTTATAAAACTGAATATACATATACCTAGAAATTGGCAATATACTTATTAAATGATTAATATAAAATAAAATTTATGTTTTTCATTAATTTGTTTCTTGTTTATATGATTTTTACAAGAATGTTTAATAAGGAAAACATTTTCATAGTGTATAAAACTATATTTATAATATTTTTGCTGTCAGATTAAGAATCATAATCCTGAAGCCTATTTTCATAGTTTTTTGAAAATGTTTTGAAGATTTAAAATTAAGAGTTTGCTTATTTTATAGTAACTTTGTATTATAAGGGTTATCTAGAATTAGTTTAAAAAATAAAACACTGAATTATTTTGGAACTAATTTTGGACCAAATCTGGTTGTACTCAAGAATTTCTCCTGACATTCTCAGGGATCATTCCCAACAGTACTCTGAGGACAATTCCTCAGAGTTGTTCTAGTGTTGGGTTCAAATCCTAGTCAGTTTGAATACAAGTAAACATCTTACCTAGACTGTTTGTCCCATATATTCAATTATTAAGTATTTTTGTCATAATTAACATTATGGGGGCCAGAAAGATAGCACAGCGTCGTGCATTTGCCTTGCAAGCAGCTGACCCAGGACCTAAGGTAGTTGGTTAGAATTCCGGTGTCCCGTATGGTTCTCTGTGCCTGCCAGGAGCAATTTCTGAGCAGATAGCCAGAATTAACCCCTGAGCGCCACTGGGTGAGGTTCAAAACCAAAAAAAAAAATTAAAATTATGGATTATTTTTGTTTATATTATAAAGTTCTCATTCCATTCAACTGTTAGATGCATGTAAAATTCTGCAACTTGCACTGTCTAGAAATAGTCATGTAGCATTAAGTCTTGAATTCTGACTAATTTCCTTCCACTTAATTCTTTTCTCCTCTACATTATTTAAAATAGTGTTTATACTCTTATACATTTTAGAATAATCTTGTTAGCATGTAAATTAAAAGCAAGGTTCTGGAGAGAATATGTGGTTTGATTTTATATAAAATTATTTACACTTGTATCATTGTTCCAAGACTAACTGGATTTTTAGAACTTTATTTCAGAGTCTAACATGCTTTTTAATCACGATTTTGTAGACTTAACAACTAACTGTTTTACGCTATTAAATTTATACTACATATACATTGTTTAACACAAGTTCCCTATTCCATTCATTATATTTATTTTTGCAATAACTAACATACACACACACACTCCTAATTGTGAACACATATTTTAAATCCTGGCACTTCAAGGGTCCTTTGTATTTCATGCTTCCATAAACATTTACATCTTTTTATCTTATCTTTAAATTTCTTTGTTATGTTTTGTTTTGATTATTTCTGGAGGCTACAGTTGATGGTATTCAGAGTACTGAACAGTCCTGAATACAATGGTGTTCTGTAGATCAAAAGTGCTGGATATTAGGATATTAAACTCTACCTCCTGCACAAAACCAACAATAAAATCAAAATCCTCACCCTTAAGTCAATTGAATGATTTCTCTGGCTCTTGATAATTTGTTTATAATAACTCAGTATGATGTAACATTTATCTTTTTTTTTTGGGTTTTTCGGGCCACACCCGTTTGATGCTCAGGGGTTACTCCTGGCTAAGCACTCAGAAATTGCCTCTGGTTTGGGGGGACCATATGGGACACCTGGGGATCGAACTGCTGTCCTTCCTTGTCTAGTGCTTGCAAGGTAGACACCTTACCTCTAGCGCCACCTCGCCGGTCCCAAGATTTATCTTTTTTTATTGTCCTAGATATGACATTTTATGCTTTTTCCTTCATATTTTATATTATTTCCTTATAAATAATAATTAAGGAGACAATGGAAGAATTTAATATGCTAGTTCTGGAACTTAGTCAGAAGTTTATTCTATTGAATTGTTTTTAAAGACAATGTTGGTTAAGGTTTTTCACAAAATAGTGTTTGTTGGTGGGTTTTTTTCCTATCGAGGTAAATTTTCATGATTGAATTTCAGTCATATAATACAACTCTCTTCACCAGTGCACAAATTCCACCACAAATGTCCCCAATATCTTTCTCACTCTCCATACTGCCAGGCTGGAGGCAAAGAATTAAAAAACTAAGAGAGATGAAAAATATTCACCAAGATTCTAAGACTTAATGATAATTAGATAAGTGACTACCTGATTGCTTTTGAAGCATCTAAGTGACCAGAAGTGAATAACTTTGGAGCTTTATAAATATACAGCATACTATATAGCTTTTACAAAGATAAGAGATTGTCAATTGGGTAGAGAGCTTAATGTCTGATATTAAAATAAATAGCCATAAAGATTCTATTTCAATCTCCTAGCAGCCATGTGTAAAGAAACATGTCCAATAGTACAAACCATGCCTCTAGAATGGAGCATAAAATCACATCAAAATGCTGTCAGAAATCAAGTCAAGATAATGATAAAATGCAGATCCTATCTTCAATTCTAAACAAAGCATAGGCCTGATACTAACTTTAGTTTTAATATACTTTATTCTGCTAATTTCAGATTAGTGAATTTATATAATTTGCTTAGATATTTCTTGTTATGTGTAGGCATTTTTGTTACATTTGATATATATCATCTGATAACTAAAGGAGCAAATAATATTTTTTATATAAGAGATAGAAAACAAGGGCCAGAGTTATAGCACAGTGGGTAGGGTGTTTGCCTTGCATGTGGTCGACTCAGGTTCAATCTACGGCATCCCATAGCTGCCTCCCTAATCATTTGTGAGTGCAGAACCAAAAGTAGACCCCAAAGTCTGCTGGTTTCTGCTCAAAAACAACAAACAAACAAACAAAAAACAAAGAAAAAAAGAAAAGAAAGTGTACAGGAATTAGCAAAAATAACTATGATTTCTATGATAATTTTTAAGATTAATTCAAAAATATGCATAAACAATGAATCCTATCAGAGTAGAGATGAATTTTGAAAAAAAAGAAAGAATAAACAAATATAATTAAACATCATGGAGATTAATTGCTGATATTTACATAATGTATCATAAAATACCCAGAGAAAAAACAGGGAAATTACTCCTTGGTATATGCTTAGAATGCACAGGTTATGAAATCCATCCACACCATGCCCACACAGACCTTGGCCAAGTCTAGATAGATAGATAGATAGATGGATAGATAGATAGATAGATAGATAGATAGATAGATAGATAGATAGATAGATAGATAGATAGATAGATAGATAGATAGATAATAGATTTCTAAGCAGTATTTTATGACCAGGCTTAATATTATTTGAGCATGGCTAACATATTGCAAGCAATTAATTACCCCTAGAACTACCTAGGATGCCTCTCAAAAGAGGCAGAGCTTTACAAAAATTGCAAATAGTAATTAAATGGAAAGACGAAAAGTAATATCAAATGATCAACATTTAGATATCCAGAAAAAAAGAATTAGGCAAGGTCAAATGCAGCATAGATAATTCATAGTTGTTTAAGTTAGAACATATCAAATTTTTATGAAACTCTATCTAGCAAGTTTTATGTATGAGTGAAGGAAACAATATTCATTTTATATGTAGAAGTCATACTATAAGTTTTGAAAGATTTCATGTCTATTCAAATCAGTGAAGAATTTATTTCCTAGAAACCTGGTTCCTAATGATTGTATAAAAATATGGCCGCTAGTTATTATTTTTAGAATATTATTTATCCAAATAAGATTTTTATAATGGAATTTTCTTGCTTTCAACTATCTTGTCACTCTAGGCTTAAAGGTTTGCAAAGTTCTCTCATTATAACAGTCATACATATTCAAATAGTCATGCATATTCAAGAGTATGCATATTTTGCTTACACTAAAGAATCTCCAAAATGATTAAGATTGATCTTTCTCTTCTCTCCTTTGAATGTCACTTGGTTTATGTTACACTTATATAGACCCTATGGGCTATAAAATAAACTTGCAAAGTATGTTGATAAAGGCAATTATAATAGGCATTTGACTAGAATCATGTAACTACATTTTCCTTTAGTAATGCTGAGGATATGTTTGCAGAGCTAGCACATTTTTTGATCTAGATCTACATTAAGAATGAAGTTATCAAGATATAATTTAAAGTCATCTCATATTTCACTATGGTATAAAATATTTCATAGTGGTAACCTTCCTCCTAAACAGTGTTAGTTAGGCATTCTTTGATATGTTTACCATTATGATACAAAGACAGAAAAGGTTTTAATAAATGATATTTGATGAAAATGTAATGTATGAAGATGCACTTTTTATAGACTTAAAATATATTATAGACTTATAGTTTATCATTCAAATTTATTTGTGTAGTGACATCACAAAGACTTAAGGTGTACATTAAACAAAATGAGCATGTTGAAAACAAATAGAAAGTTATTTCTCATGCTTAGTACATTTAAAATAATCCTTAATAAAGCATATCACCAGAATAAATGTTAATCTCTATGGTAGTATGTATTACATATGCACTCTATTACTCAAACTCCTAAGTATCATGATGATATATTCACATTTATTATAATGAATATATATTGGTATCTGACTTGAAAATTAACTATTCTCATTTGCTTTATGTAATGATAAATGAAAGTGAAAATAGTGATCTTTAATTATTTTTGATTTCTTAAACTCAAATGTGTTCTATTTTCATTTTAATTGGATACATAATTTATAAATGGCTCTTGCATATAATAGGATGCTTCCCTACCTACTTAGAATTGGAATATTACATAATTCATGTAGCTCCACCCCAGAATACAGGTAACTGAGACTCGCCCATTTCTGGGCGGGTTCTTGGGAACTAAAAATGACCTGTAACTTTACCTACAGACCCTGACCATATCCTGGGAGGGGTCTGGGAAAGGTACTTAAGGGCTCTGCCCAGAGGAGAAGAGCTCTTTTGTCTTTGGCTTTTGCCCCGTTGGATCTCTTCCAGTTTGAAGGTCAGAGGAAAGATGGCTGAGAGAAGTTAAGATGCAGGGCTAGCTGCTTAAAAGGTTATGATATAGGCCACACATGTAGTGGCTAGGATGAATAAAGCTGTTACTTCCTGAGGTCTGCATGTGAATGAGATTTCTACCCGCCTCTCTCATGAATATCAAGACCTGATGGTTTATCGGGGTTGTGGAGCCACATGGTCCAGAGCCTAAAGACAGAGGCCTCAATCCACCTTTCAAGCAAATCATAAGGCCTAATTTACAACAATTCAAATTCTAAAAATTTAGAATATTAAGAAATTATTATATTGGCAGAAGTCTCCAACCTTGCTATTTTTACTTTCAACTACTTTTAAACAATTTGAAAAAAACAAAGCAACATGTCAAAACATTCAAGTGTTAAATAGCACTTGAATATCTTTGAGTTGAATCATTCATTGATTTTACAAAGTCAAACATTTTGAGCGTAAGAGGTAAGGAATTTGAATTTTTTTAGAATATTGTTTTTTGATGAGTGACATAAATAGCATTAACGGTAGATAATAAAAATGGTTTTCATATTTAAATTTATTTCAGGAGATATATTTTTTCAAGCATTATTAAAATATATAAATACTTTGGACAAATACTGAAACCATTTTTTTGTATTCAGCAATATAATATTCAATACACAGCAACCTAGTGATGATTTCAGTTCTGCTTTATATGCATTTTATTGTGTCTTCTATGAATAAAAGAAAACTAAAATTGTGCTTCATAATTTTCCTCACACAATCAGTATTATGCAAGAGCAAATTATGCGACAGTAGATTTGTTAAACATATTTTTGACAAATACATTTATTTTTATTTTTAATTATTTATATTAAATAAACCACTTTCAGATACAGAGTTAAAAAGTTGGTGAGAATTGAATGTTAGTTATACAATGTTCCAACATCCATTCTGTCACCAGTATTCATTTTCCACCACTAATATCCCCAGTTACCCTTCTAACACCTCTGCACAATCCTTGCCCAGGGCGCTTCTATGGCAGACACCCTCATATTCTCCTACTTTGTCCCTTTAACTACTATGGTTTGCAATAATATTACTGAAGGATTATCATACATATTACTTTATTTCCTTTCAATTCCTAGTTTTTGTCTAGAACGATCATTTCCAACTATTATTATAATAGTCTCTTCTAAACTACACTTCTCATCCATCATTTCTATTGACTTTGGGTATTATTCTCATACTATTTTTACATCGCACAAATGAGTGTGATCATTCTATTTCTATCATATTCCCTCGGACTCATTTCACTCAGCAAGATATCTATCTGTGTACAAGCAATTTCATGAGTTCATTTATCCTAAGAACTACATAGTATTATATTATATAGCTGTGCTGATCTTTATCTGTTCTTAACTATTTGGATTATATTAAGATTCTAGATCTTGTGAGTAGTACTTACATTGCATTGCATATGTAGATATAATAGAACTAGAAATAGAAATAGAAATGTAGATGGTTTATCTGCACTGTGATATTGGGTTTAAGGTATATATCCCAGGATTGGTAGTTCTAGATCCAAGGGAAGCTAAATTTCTACTTTTTTTCCCCCTGTGGAAATCCTTATTGCTTTTCAAAAAGCCTGAACCAGTATACAGCCCATAGTAAATTAGAGTTTTTATTGCTTGAACATTTCCAGTCATGGGTTGTTTCAGTCTGTGCTGTGTGAGATTATATCACATTTTGGGGGCATTGTTTTATTTATTTGTTTGTTTTTGTCCTTTTGGTGGGGCTCAACTGGCAGTGCTTAGCAATCACCAGTGACTCTTTTCTCAGGAATCATGGTTGGTGGACTCAGAGGACCAAATGGGATACTATGGATCAAATCCTGGTAGGTCATGAGCAAGGCAAATGCTGTACCATTATACTCTACCTACTCTATCCTTATCTATAGTTCTGGGCCTCTAATTGTTGTTTTGATTTGTATCCTTTTCTGTTTTTGTTTTTGGGCCATACCCAACGGCTCTCAGAAATCTCTCATGGTAGGCTAGGGGAACATATGGGATGTTGGAATCAAATCCAGGTTCATCCTGGGGCAGCTGCGTGCCAGGCAAATGCTCTACTGCTGCTCTCTCTCTCTCTCTCTCTCTCTCTCTCTCTCTCTCTCTCTCTCTCTCCCTGATTTGTATCTTTTTATAATTAATTATGTGGGGCATTTTATTATGTGCTTTTGGCCATCTGTGTTTCTCCTTTGAGGAAGTTTCTCTTCATCTCTTCTTCCAGTTTTTGGATGGGGTTAGATGTTTTATACTTGTTAAATTCAACCCATGGTTAATATAGTTTAAATATTAACCCTCTTACTAGATATAATATTGGGTGATGCTTCCAATCTATGGGCATTCTTTGTATCTTGGTTATCATTTCTTTTGAGATGCAGACTCTCCTTATTTTAATATCTTTTCATTTCTTATCTTTTCTTTCCTTTTCAATCCTTGAAGATTCATTTGCTTCAGTAACAAGGAGAGTTTATGCATAAGTATTCTTCTATCTATCTTAATGTGTCATGCCTCACGTCAGGTATTTAATTCATTTTGATTTGACATTTGTGTATGTATTTGAAATAAGCCTTAGTTAATTTTTTTTGCAAGTAGTTGATCAGCATTCTTGGCACCATATGAAGAGGTTTTATTGCACCACTTCATTTTTGTCCTTTATTAAAAATTAATATATACCTGGTAATATATCTCAGGATATTCAACTTTATTCCACTGATCTGAAAGTCTGTCTTTACTCCAATACCATACCAGTTCAATTATTACTGCCTTGTAATACAGTTTGAAGTTGGGAAAAGTAATGTTTACCATCTTCTTTTTCCCAAAGATTAATTTACCTATTTATGGCTTATTGTTCCATATAAATTCCAGAAGTTCCTGATCAATTTTTAAGTACAAATAGGTTTTATGCAAAGAAATTGAGAATGGGGGGAGAGATAAGAATGAAAGTGTAAATGTACTCAAGAGAGAAAATGTGTTTTTCCAAAGGTGATAATAGCCCTACTGCATGTCCCAGAGGGAAAGTAGGAAAGTTCAAAATCTTAAGAGGGAGATGAAGGTGACATGTGCATATTGGCATTATGTGCATGGGCTCAGGGAGGATATGTGCTCCTGTTTGGTATATTTCTTTGAAAAATATTATGGGGATCCTTATAGAGACTGCAGTGAATCTATCCAATGTCTGCAGGAGTAATGCCTTTTTAATGAGCAAGAGATATGTTTTCATTTCTTTGACCACTCTTGGAAAGGCATATGAAAGTGGATTCTAAGTCACTGATAAAATAATTGCTGGCATATTTTGATAATTGTTATTATTTGAATATACATTATAAATATGATCTCATTCCTTATTTATATTCATATAAAAAGAAAAAAGCATATGTTTCATGGATAATCAAAAATTGATTAAATTTTTCTTTCATATTTTGTGAGCTAAAGACTCTCCATCTGGTACAAGTGTTGACCTTTATTTTATGACTAGGACAAGTCACTTTTATTCTGAAGTTGATATTATTTTATATTTATATACAATGGAAAGAATAGAGTATCTGATGCTTAAAAGTTTAAAAGTTCATTTTTCATTATATCTTTTATTTATATGTAAAACACTTCCAGAGAATGTTGTTGTGTCATAATCAACATGTAATATTTCTAACTGCATCTAACTGATTAAAGTTGAAATTTAATTTTATTATAACAACAGAATAATGGGAATTAAAAACAAAGGTTATAAAGCTTCTTGATATAAGCAAAATGTTATTATAGTGCACTCTACTATTGAGTTATAGCAATTAATGAGTTGCAGGAAACATTTAAGACTCTCTGGATAAGTAAATAATAGTAAGGGGAAATTGTTTAAGAAAGCATTCTACTAATACCAATAGGTGTTACAAATAATTTTACTTTAACATGTCATATTAACATTTTTATTTGACCTTTGGGATGGAGTTAGATGGAGGTCTGAATTCACATTTTTTGCATGTGGCTGAACAGTTGTCCCAACATCACTTGTTGAGGAGGCTTTCCTTGCTCCCTTTGCATTTCTTTCCCCTTTGTCAAAGATTTATTTATTGTATGAATGTGTGAATTTATCTGAATACGTAAGTCTTTCCCATAGATCTGAGGTCTGTCTTTATCCCAAAACCATGTTGTTTTGATTACTATTGCAATACAATTTAAAGTTGGAGAAAGTGATGCCTACTTCTTTTTAGTTTTTTCTTTGTTTGTTTGTTTGTTTGGGGCCACACCTGGCAGCACTCAGGGGATACTCCTGGCTCTTCACTTATAAATCTCTCCTGCCTTAGGGTAACATATGGGCTGCTGGAAACTAACTGGCATCCATCCTGGATCAGCTTTGTGCAAAGCAAGTGTCCTACCACTCCAGACCAAGTACCATCTTTTTAAGAAAGGGTTGTTTTAGCATTTGTGAGAGTTTGTTTTTCAAAATGAATTTCAGGAATATTTGATCTCTTTTGAGGAGTATATGTATATCCAGGGCATACATAGAGGGATTGAATAAAATCTGTACAATGCTCTGGGGAATATTGCCATATTAATGATGTTGATCCTTCAAATTCATAAGCATGGTATATGCCTCTATTTTCTTGTATCCTCTTTTATTTTTTCAAGCAGTGTTTTGTAATTTCCTTTATATAGTTCCTTCACCTTTATCATTAAGTTAGTACCAAGGTATTTTAATCTTTGTGACACTATTGTAAATGGTATTGTTTGTTTAACGTCTATTCTCTATCATTATTCATGTATAAGAAGGCCATTGCTTTTTTGGTATTAATTTTGTAGCCCGAAATTCTGACATACAAATATATTGTTTCCAGGAGATTTTTGTTAGAATCTTTAGAATTTTCTCTATGTAGTATCATGCCATCTGCATTTAGTGAGTGCATGACTTCTTCCCTTTCTTTAAAGACACCTTTGATGTTTTATTTTGTCTAAAAACTATAGCAAGAACTTGCAGTAATATAGTGAATACTGTTGGAGATATAAAATAATTTTATGTTGAGTATAAAACTATACTCAACTATATTATAATAATATTATTCATTGACTTGTGATATTATAGATATTAATATATTATGTTATAAAATATTATATATTTTGAAATTTTCTCCCATTTCATCTTGAGAGTTCTTATCATGAATGGGTGTAAGATCATATCAAATGCTTTGTCTGCATCTATCAATATTATCATATGATTTTTTTAATATGGTGTATAACATTGAGTTGTTTATGTTAAATCATCCTGCATCTCTGGAATGAAACCAAGTCATTTATGATGCATGCCATTATGAGCTATTTAATCCTATTTTCTTGTGCTTGGTGGAGAATATTTGCATTTGTGTTCTTCAGGAATATTGCTCTGTAGTTCTCTTCTCGGTAGCATCTTTGCTTTTGTTTTTAGCTTCAGAACCCTATTTGAACGTGTTTCTGTTTATTACATTTTCTGGAAGAGCTTGAAAAGTATTAGTACTCAGTCCTCTTGAAAAGTTTCAAAGGATTTGTTATTGAATCTATCTTGACCCTGAATTATGTTTTTGGGAAGAGTTTTATTGCATTTTAATTTCCTCAACAGTTACTAGATATGCTAGTTCATTTTGGATCAAATTGGAGAGGTTATTGACAGTCCAAGAATGTATCCCTTTCTTCCAGGTGTTCTTATTTTGTGACATAGAGTTTCTCAAGGTTGTCTCTGATTACTCTTTTGAATTTCTGTTGTATCTGTAATCATCTCTCCTTTTCACTTCTAATTTGTTTTATTAATGTTCTCTTCTACATTGTAAATTTTGCTAATGATTTATATATCTTTTATTTTTCAAAGAATCAACTCTTATTTTCATTTATCTTTTGGATTGTTTTTGTATTTCAGCTAATTTATGTTCTAATCTTTATTACTTTCTTTTGTTTACCTATTTTGGTTCATTTTTGATAACTTTCTAATTTTATAAATTGTGAGATTAAGTTATTTATTTAGTCCAGTTATTTCTTTACTTTGAGTGATTACAAAGCTATAAATGTTTGCTCTATATATCTTTTGCTGTGTATACCCATTCTGATATTTTGTGTTTTTCTACTCACTTGTTTCCAAGAACCTTTTGACATCCTCTTTGATATCAGTTTTGAGCCAACTATAGTTGTTTAGTAGTGAGCTATTTAATTTACATGTGTTAAAGTTTTGCTCTGTGTCTGTTTGTAAATCCTTTCAAATTTCAGTGCATAATAATCTGAGAAGGTATTCTGTACAATTTCTATTTCCTCTATTTTCTTAATTTTATGAAGGTATGTTTTTAATCACCAGAATTTGGTCTATCCTGGATATTGATCCATGTACATTAGAGAAAATGTGTATTCAAATCTATGAGAATGGAAAGACCTATTTATATCTACTACACCATTTTATTTCTCCTTTCAGAGCTAGTATAATCTTATTAGGTATCAGCCTGGATGACCTTTCAAGGGGTTACAAGAGGTGCTGAGGTCTCCCGTAATTATTTTCTTGCTATTGATGTTTTTCTTCAAATGTTTTAAGAATTATTTTAAATATGTTGCTGGCCCTCATTGGATGCATGCATGTTTAGGAGTGTGAATTTTTCCTGCTGTACATATTCCTTGATTATTAAGAAATGTCTACATCTGTCCTTTCAAGTCTAAAGTCAGTGTCATCTGATATGGATATGACCATTTCAGGAGGTTTTTTTTTTAAGGAAATTTTGTGCTTGACTGATTGTCCTCCAACCTGATTTTGAGTGTATGTTTGTTTTGACTATTCAGATGTGTTTCTGATAGGCAGCAGAACACAGAATTCAACTTTTTTTATCCTTTTTTGCCATTCTGTATCCCTTAACTGATGTATTTAATCCTTTGACATTGAGAGAAATAATTGTCATTGAATTTGATGTCATCTTTCTGTAGGAATTTAGTGTGTCTGTTGGTCACTTTTGTCTAAAGTAGACCTTTTCATTCATTTTTTAAGGACGGTTTTGAGATTGTAAAGTTTTGGATGTTTGTTTATCCATGAAGCTTTGTATTCTTCATCTAACCTGAATATGAGTCTAGATAGGTGAAGTACTTTTAGCAAAGCATTCATTTCATTGAGTTTTGTCACAATATCCTACCACTATCTTTTGGCCTTCAGGGTTTCTTGTGACAAATCTGCTGTAAAACTTAAGGAGCCTTCTTTGAATTTAATTTCTCTTTTTGTTATTGCTGATTTCAGTATTCTTTTACAAACTATTAAATTTGTCATTGTGACTAAGATGATTCCTGAGGAGTTTTTCTTTTAACTCTTTCAGCTCCTCCTCTTTGGGAATGCAGGATTTGTTTACAAGCTCTTTTTAAATCTGGGCATTTTTTTTTTTTTGCATTGATGTCCTTGACTGTTTATTTCTCATGGGAATTTTAGTACTGGGACTCCAATCTGTTATGTTGTTTCTGTTGAGTTTATTAAAGTCTTCTATTTTAATATGCTAACATTCGTTAAGCATTTTTCCATTGTCTATTCATTTGTTTTAAGGCTCTTTTTCAATCTCTTCTGTTATATGGAGTGATAAATCTCATCTTCCAGCTCAATTATTCTGTCCTCAGCAAGTACTACTCTGTTGGTGAAGCTTTCCAGTGAGATTTTCATTTTTCCTACCAAATTTTTCTGTCCTGTTATGGCAGTTTGGAATTTTTGATTTATTTTTCATATCCTCTTGATTCTGATTGGTTCAGCTCAATGTATGCTTCCTTTAAATGCTATGAACATTCTCCATATTTCTTTTCTAAACTCCTTATCAGAGAGACTAATGAGGTGGTTGGCACTTTTTGGGTCATGAGAGCTGCCATCTTCATTTTCTAGGCATGGTGGGGACCTGTGCTACTTCCCCATGCTTATAGTGTGGTATTTCTGATTAATTTAATTCTAATGATGCTTTAAATAAAGTTCTATTTCCATGTATTCATAAAGTTAATTAGCTCTTTTTTCAATATATTTATCCAAAATTTCCCAGCATTAAGAAAGTATAAATTTTAGGCTTTAGATGATATAAATTAAAAAATTTAATATTTAAAATTAATTTTTTTTCTGGGCCTCAGAGATAGGTCAGTGTTAGGGTGCTTGCCTTGCATTCTGCTAACCAGTATTTCAGCTGTGGTATAGTTCACCTAACCCACTAGGAGTAATTACCAAGAGCAGAGCCAGTATTAACTCATGATCACCTCTGGGAGTGCTCTAATGCCCCCCCCAACCCATTATTTCATCTAAAGGAAATTTTAATTTCAATAAATGTATGAACTGTCATATAGTTGTTCATTATTATGGAAGTATTTTTAACTATAACTGGAAATAGAGTGGAAAGTAGAGTAAGTGGAAATAAGTAGAAAATATGATGTGAGATGTTAATAAAAATTGTATCTTGGTTTTCTCTTTATATGTAAATAATTAGTAAAATAATCAATGTTCTTCAACAATTTTTTGTTGTTTTGTCAATTTTTATCTTTTTGACATGATTTTACGTGAATTTATCATTTAGATAATACATTTTACCTAAGTATTAATCATTGGTGTCACTGTTTTGAATGAACTAGTTGAAGCCATCACACTGAATTCTATTACCCAATTTTATTATTGAAAACTGGAACTACTAGGCCTAAGTCATAATACAGAGTGTGATGTGCTTGCTTTGCATGCTGCCAACCCGGGTTCAATGATCAGTAAATCATATGACTCCTGAAGCCTATCGTGTGTAATTTCTAAGTGTAGAGGCCTTGAGCACTGCCTGATGAAACCACAAAAATAAAATAAAACAAAAATCTTAAACTTCTAAAACTTGCTATCAGTTCTCTCACAGATCAAAGAAAAAAACCTTAAAACTTCAAACTAAATTCTGTACCTTTTATTTATAAATGCACATAAATAAAAATGACAGTTGCTTGTTTGAAAAGCAATGATTCACAAAACTGTTTTTTTTTTGTATTTAATGGTTCATGTTTTATTAATAATTTATCATCAAATACAGCTTATAAAACAATATTGATTTACTCATTATGGATTTCTAGAAAATATCTTGAGGCTATAAACTAATTCAATCACATTTTCTAGATTATTTCATTAAAATAGTCATATATTCTATTCTTGACCTAGCTTAAGCTTGGTTCCTCTGGAAGTTTT